>PVIJ01006006.1:0-96951 GCA_004024925.1 Scalopus aquaticus
AGAGAGAGAGAGAGAGAGAGAGAGAGAGAGAGAGAGAGAGAGAGAGAGAGAGAGAGAGAGATCAAGGGAGGGAGAGAAAGAGGGAAAGAGGAAAGAAGAGGAGGAGAGAGAGGGAAAAGAGGAGGAGAAAAAGAGGCTTTTTTAGAAGGATTTGGTTCGTGTAATTGTAATAGCTTGAAAAATCTAAAATTTTCAGGGTAAGCCAGTGCATTAAAGATCCAGAGAAGTGTTACTGTTCATGCCCAAAGGCACTCTTCTGGCAGAATTCCTTCTCACTTAGGCAAGATCAGTCTTTCTTAAGACATTCAACTGCTTGAATGAGGTCCAACATTATAGAGGTGATCTGTTGACCCAAAGTCCACCAATTTAAATGTAATATCATCTAAAATACACCTTCACAGAAACAGCCAGAATATTTGATCAAATATGTGGGTACTATAGCCCAGTTAGGTTGACACATTAAATTAATGATCACATAAAGTCACTAAATGACTTTAACAAAGTAAGAGATACACAATATCAGTAGAACTGCCTGAACACAAGAATACTTTTTTCTAATCAAAATTATTAAAAACGTTTTTGATTTGAAAGGATATACATATATTAAAAGAGCCCATTATCTAGGCATTTTATGACAACATAATTTAAAGAAATAATCAAAATCAAACACACACACACACTAACAACCACACACACGTTGACTTTTGGACAGGAAAAAAATGTTGACTTTATTGTTATTTTTTGTGACAAGGATTGGAAAAAGACAGTAGAAGATGATCTAATACATATTTAGTGAAAAATGTGGAGATGAAAGAAATCAATTATCACATATGATATATTTCCAATGTGACACTGAAAGAGAACTCAGAAATGTTTTTATCTGTCTTGAAATATTTACTTGAAGAATTAGTCTATTTAGCTAATATGTAAATTACATGAACAATTCAATGATGGATAAGTTATTATATAAAACATGTTCTGACTTTCCTTTATCTAGATTAAACTTGAGCTCCATGAATGATAAGGAAAAATAATACTGGTGTGCATTCTAAAGTTGACTTAAATTTGAAGAGTTTGTGAAATTCTCCAATGTTCTGTTTCTTCTCCATTGCCATCATAAAAGTCATCCTATGGAACTAAACTTTACTGACCATCTGTAGCATATTTTTTGCTACTTTTGTCTGTCAGTTAAAACAAGAAATCCTATTCTATTCCTTATTTATTACTAAATAAAACATTTGAATACTATGGGAAAAAAACTGCTAAATCAATTTTTATCTTTCAAAATGGTTGGAAAAAGAAACATAACTAAAATTTTCCTTCCTGAGAATATTTTATAAAAGTGTGCAACTTTATTTAATTTCTAAATCAGTGCCTTTAAAAGTACAAATGCAAAAAACAGTAAAACCACCAGGTTTTTGCAGAGCAAGTCAGTTCTATCATAGCTCTTATATTTAAAAAATATGACCATTCTCATTCATTATAATACTCAACAAAGAAAACACATTGTTTTAAATTTATTTTTATAAATAGTAATACTTTTATGTTGAATGGGTTTGAGACACATTCATGTTACATACTTTTTATTAATAACCCGAGATTATTAATCATTGCCAGTCATTATTTCAGAAACATCCAGATAAGATATAGCTGGTTAGTAGAAGCTGAGGGGAGCGTGAAGACCATGATAGCAAAGGCAATATTCAGTGTGAATAGTTTCCAGGGAGCCAAAAGAAGCATATACCTTTAACAAAGTTAAACCAACCTCATAATGACAGGGATAATGATTCAAAGAGTAAATAAATCTATATAATCTTCTTTCTACTTAAGATAATATTTCTCATCATATTACACCTACCCTACTAACATTTATTTCAGTTCAACTTCTTCCTAATGGCAAATGAGTGCTATTAAAGTTCCGACTGGAAACCTTAGGTAAGAAATTTTAAACTTCATGACAAGCAATATAGTAGCAATGTATAATGTACATTTGAATTTATTTATATTTTCTTCTGAAAGAAATATCAATCATTTCAAGGTTGTGGGTTAATTTTTGATTTATTTCATTGCTTCCCTTTGAAAAAATTTTCAATTTTTTTTTAAAATCATTTGAGGACTTTTCTCCCCAAGTGTTACACTTCAAAATTATTTTATAGATATTGAAGGAAAGCTGTTACATCATAGCAAGCTGAGCATTTTATCTAAGTATTAGCTTATTAGTCTCCTTATAGTCCCATCTCTTACTTTAATCCTTACTAATGAAGAGGTCATTTTTTTTCCTTCAGTAATCAAAATTAACACAATATAAATATTGTATAAATTTATAAATAAATATAAATAAAATATTATAAATTGATAAGGTTATACTCTTGTGTGGTGAAGGCAAAGATTATTATCACAAGCAACTACAATGATCTTTAAAATAGTATATGTATTGGTATCACTTACAGGAGGACTATAAGAGAGCCAAATGAGAAATCAGAAAGAGAAAATAGCACACAAAACATAACAAAAGCAAAACTAGCAGGCACCCACAAATAAGAGACATTCTAAAGGGGAGGAGGAGGAAAAGAGACCAAAATAGAGGAGAAAAGAGCACAAGGGACTATAATGATGGTTCACAGGTGAATTAGTGGTGGGAAACCTATGGAGATACACAGTAATGTAAAGGATATAAATTAAATAAAAAAATAAATAGAATGTGTATAAGTATCAAAATGTCATCCTTTAGTGTGTATTACATTTTCTTAATATTATGTAATGAATAGCATATATATTCAAAGTCAATTTTATTTATACAAAAGAAGAAATTTAAACTTCTCTGTGATTTAAGCATCTCTGAGATTCATTTTTTGCCTCGTAGGGAGTTCTGTACTCAGTAAACACATAGAAACTGAATGAAAGATTATATTTTAATGGTCTAAAGACCATTAAAGATTTTCTCAAAAGAAAATCCTGCTGTAAAAGCAGTAACCAGTTTTGGTAATATAAATACCATTTTTCCTCTTTGTGCGTGCAGTTAAATAAATCACGTCTTTTGTTGTCATAATCTGTGATAAAATATATTTGTATAATATCTCCCTTTCAAATATGTTGGCTTATCATTTGAATACACCTGATTTTATAGATATATTAATCATAATTTTAAATGTAATCTCAAAATGTTCTGAAAAGAGTAGACTAGCTTTTCAGTAATAATAAGATCATTAAAGTTAAAATCATGAATTCAGACCCTCATTTTTGTAAAACTTTCTTATACCTCTTTAAAACTTTATGGTCAGTATGGTTTCTTCATTTAACTTTCTATTAAATTTAACAACACAAACAACCTTTATTGTTTGATAAATTTCTTAATACTGATTACTGAAATCCTTTCTAAAAGTCAGTTTATGGCAAGCACTGGTTTCCTTCATGTGCATTGCTTGCTGATCTCACCTTCCAAGATGTGTCAAATAGCATGTCCTTAATGAAAACATTTATATTCTTACCCTTATACCTTTCCCCTGCCAAAACAACCAAATAAGCAAACTAGAAGTAATATCTACTCTGTAGAAACATTTTACCTGTGTGATTTCATCTGCAAGCACTGGTCACTTTCTCCACTTAAAAGAGGAAGAAGGAATTAACTGAGAAATATAGTTTTTAATACATGTCTTTATTCTAGGATTTGTACTTCTTAATCAACATTGTTTTATTTATTTAAATATATGTTTATCTTATATATTGTACAAAGAATTATATAATTTGCAATATTTTTAATCATTTATTTAATCATTATATATAACTAAATTTTGTCCTACAAATTTAGGCTCACAAAACCCTCCTGGGATTTTCCAGTTGAGAAAATATAACCCTGTAAGTGTTAAGCAGCACAAACTTAATTTAGGATGCTTTGACCTACGAGTCTAAAATTCTAAGTTATTTTCACAAACTATGCAGACTTTAATGTTTTATACTGATTTTTATTTAATTTTCTAATCTTCCACTGGTGAATTATAAAGTGAACATGAGGAGCATCTCTGTGATTCATATTTTTGCCTAGTAGGGAGTTCTGTATCCAGTAACACATAGAAACTGAATGAAAGATCATATTTTAATGGTCTAAAATTGGGTATAATTTCCTCTAGTCAATAAAATGAGTAAAATAATAGTACATTGTGACCAATTCTTTATCCTAGTGTACCATGACCACCATTTTAAAGTCTCCTGGCAAGTCACTATGGACCAGGTTAACACCAGCAGGCAACTTTTATGCACATAATACTGATCAGAGCCTTGAACTGAAATCATCCCATGAACTGCATGATTGATTACTCTGCTAACTTTGAATAGTGCTTTGCAAAAGTAACTGTTTTGATTAAGCAGTCAATATTTTATCTCAATTTATCTTTGGTGACAGGGGAACTCATAAGATAGATCACTGAAAACAGGATTTCTTTTTTTTAAAAGATTTATTTATTTATGCATACAAGCTAGGGTACAGGCCAGAGGGGGACGAGAGGGTTCACCAGAGACAGAGTGGGGAGCAGAACAGGCAGATCGACAGAAACACAGTGCTGAGGGGAGCAGCGGGCGGGGCAGGAAAGGTCTGCCGCGCCATGTGGGAATCTCCCCGGCCAGGCATTAAAGTTGTGTCCCTGCTGCCGACAGCTCCACAGTGCAGCGCTCAACCGCTGCGCCACCAAGGAGGCCGAAAATACAGGATTTCTAATTTCAGCAAATTTATTAAAACAAAATGAATCATCTTTCTTTTTCACAGGCACATGCATACACATACTCAATTTTCATAGAGATTATTTTACTTGGATGATTGATTTCACATTATCCAATATGGGTTGTACAAATTTATATTGCACAGTTTATGTACAACAAAGATTATGTCAGCATGTTTGGGTAGCCTGTGGTCTATACAGATAGATGCCCTATAATTTATGGGGACACGTGATCCCTCTGATGGGGCAACCTCCCCTACAATAAAATCTGGGAGCCAGTCTTAAGGCTCTTACCACCAGCTACTTTTTTCCTCATTAAGGCTTTTTTCCCCCTCTGTGAAGCTGACAAGTTATATAACTTCTCTGAGCAATAGTTCCTTTGATGTGGGAATAATTATGACGCATACCTCATGGGATTTTTTATATGAGAAATAAATGAAATTAATAGATAAAAAATACTTCACAAAATGTCTGAATATAATGAGTTCTTCATAAATGCTAGCAAGTTTTAAGAACTGAGTCTAGATGTAAAGTAGCCCTTACATAGGTTAGCTAGTTTTTGAACAACACTTTTGATGAAATCATGCTAGAATTAACAGTTGTCTCCGAATCGTTCCTTTTCAGTAGTATTATTATCCATCATCTCTACATGTATTATTTGTATATAATCTGTTCTTTTTTTTTTTTTAAAGATTTATTTATTTATACATACAAGCTGGGGTACAGGCCAGAGGCGTGGGGCGGCGAGAGGGTTCACCAGAGACAGAGTGGGGAGCAGAACAGGCAGATCAGAAATACACTGCTGAGGGGAGCAGTGGGCGAGGCAGGAGAGGTCTGCCACACCATGTGGGATTCTCCCCCGCTGGGCGTTGAACTTGCGTAGCAGCTGCTGACAGCTCCACAGCGCAGCGCTTAACCACTGCACCACCAAGGAGGCCCATAATCTGTTCTTTTTACTTATACTTTTTTCTCCATGATAAAATATTTCCCTAACATATTATTAAATTAGTAATAAATATTATACTTACTTTCTATCTGTTTGCATTTACATTTTTATAAGCATTCTCTATAATAATTTTCTCTTTTGGTAACCAGTAACTATGATATTTGTCAAAATGATACTATACAAGTTGCATTAGATAATGAAAAGTCTATAGCATTAGCATGTCTACATTTCTGAGTAAGTTTTGGTCCTATATAAGGTTTCAGAACCGAGACCTGAATGTATAGTTGAGATAGACAGTGACTTCAAGCAATTTAACAGTAAAACTTTAACAATCATGAGACACAAAGAAAGGTTAAAGGATCAAGTTTAAGAAATGGATCAGAATGCAAGGGTCACAACCAAAGCTAAAGCAACAGGTTGAATGGCATGACATGTGTTAAACCTAAACCTGTAATTACTATAAAATATTAATTTAGCATAACTAGTATCACTTGGTAGAGGTAAGGCTCTTAAGAGTATCAATAATCTGAATCAAAACTGAGAAATAATTTTTTTGCTTTTTTTTTGAAAAACAGAGAAATTCATCTGTGTCACATCTCATCAAATCCTCTACATCAAACTACATCATGATAAACAAGAAAAACCTACTGTTGATGCTTCAGATAAGTCTCCTAGGAATCTGTTTCGGTGGGAATGTTCTGATTTGGCCAATGGAAGGTAGTCATTGGCTAAATATTAAGATAGTTATAGATGAGCTGATTAAAAAAGAGCATAATGTGACTGTCCTAGTTGCCTCTGGTGCACTTTTCATCACACCGACCACAAACTCATCTCTGACATTTGAAATATACAAGGTGCCTTTTGGCAAAGAAAGAATAGAAGGCGTGATTAAAGGCTTTGTTTTGACATGGATGGAGTATAGACCATCTCCTTCAACCATTTGGAGATTCTATCACGAAATAGCCAAAGTCATCCATGACTTCCACATAGTGTCCAGAGAAATCTGTGATGGAGTTCTCCAAAATTCAAAGCTGATGGAAAAGCTCAAGAAAAGCAAATTTGAGGTTCTAGTATCAGATCCAGTGTTTCCTTGTGGAGATATAGTAGCTTTAAAATTAGGAATTCCATTTATATATTCCTTAAGGTTTTCACCAGCCTCAACAGTGGAAAAGCACTGTGGTAAAGTACCATACCCTCCTTCCTATGTTCCTGCTATTTTATCAGAACTCACCGACCAGATGTCTTTCACTGACAGAATAAGAAATTTCATCTCTTACCATCTACAGGACCACATGTTTAATACTCTTTGGAAATCTTGGGATGCCTATTATAGTAAAGCTTTGGGTATGTAACATTTTTTTGTTTTATTATTTGCATTTGAACAAAGCTTTGTATCACCTCTTCTTTATTCCCCAGGGCTATTCTTTTTCTATCTTACTTACTGATCTCTATCTATTTCATCATTTGGCTTCTTTATATCATTTGAAAGATAAACGACAATATGCTTTGGAACTGCAGGAAGAGTTCTTTGTTGTTTCTTAATTTTGTGTATTTGAGGATACCAACTTATAACTATAAATTATTTCATGGATAATATAAATTGACAAATAAAATGAAAATAGAACTGGATTCTCATTTAAATATTGCACTGAAAATGGAAATTGTCAAGAAGCTTTAGTGTTGTATGGGGAAAGCTGAAAGCTCTCTATAATTCCATTACGAATATAGAGTTTTGTGTGCGTGTATACGTGTGTGTGTGTATGCTTAAAAGTATCCATTAAATAGAAAATTTCCGATCATTGCTCAGAGACTTCTTCCTACTATTTACTAGGCACTCCTTCAGTGTCTAGAGATTATAAACAACATGAAAATGAAGTTCCTGGCTTCAAGGATTCACAGGGAACCAGAAAAGTCAGATGCGAAAGGGGATTATATACAATATGAACGATGTGGGTGTGATAAACATGTGTAAAGTATAGAGTTAGTACAAAGGAGATAGGCATTATGTGAAAGGAGAGAGTGAAAGTCTGAAAAAATTCAAATTTGAGGTGATGCACAAGCAGTTTTCTAAACAATGTATATGAATTCTCCTAAAAATTAAGTGTGGGGAATAAAACAGTGAATTGTTGCATCAGGCAACATCACACTGATACACGGGAGTCGTGGAGCAAATTGTTATGGTAGGATGCTGCCGAGAAGGCAGAACCTGGCCTTTTTATTCAGTGAGAATTTTTTTTTTTTTTTTTTTTTTTACAGAATCAGTTTCTCAGGGTCAGAGGATAAGGAGAAAACAATTAGGAGGAAGAAAGTATGTTTATATAAACTTTTGGGGAGAGAAGTCTGCAAATCCGAGTTAAATTTATAGCCCAGTTTTATGGCCCACTGTTTGAAGTTTTATAACCTGGCCTTCACTCTAGACACCTGTCTTGTTTAACAAGGCATTTTGTGATCAGTCCCTTGTCTGTTGTATGGAGTGCAAAAATTTTTTCCCAGTCTGTAGGCTGTTTCTTTGTTTTTATTAATGTTTCTTTTGCTTTACAGAAGCTTTTTAACTTGATGTAATCCCAGCTATTTATCTTTTCCTTCACTATCCTTGCTTTGAGAGATGTGTTTTTAAAAATGTTACTAAGGTGGATGTCATGTACTGTTTTGCCTATATATTCTTCTATATATTTTATGGTTTCAGGTCTTATGTCCAAGTCTCTTATCCATTCTGAATTGATTTTCATGCATGGTATAAGGTAATAGTTTCATTTTTCTGCATGCAGTCGTCCAGTGTTCCCAGCACCATTTGTTGAACAAACTGTCCTTGTTCCACTGAATATTCCTTGCAACTTTATCAAAGATTAATTGTCCATATATATGTGGGTTGATTTCTGGGTTCTCTATGTTTATTGCAGCATTGTTTACAATAGCTAAAATATGGAAACAACCCAGATGCCCAAAAGTAGATGATTGGATCAAGATGTGGTATATATACACAATGGAATACTATTTAGCATTCAAAAAAGATAAACATATGCAATTCACAACAATATGGATGGAGCTAGAAGAGATAATGCTCAGCGAAATAAGCCAGAAAGAAAGAGAAAAATATCAAATGGTTTCACTTATAACGGGAATATAGGCTAACTAATGAAGAAAGAGACATCCAGCAAGGGAGGGGGAGGATAAGGGCTCAAAAAGGGGTAGAAAAGAGAATAAGGGACTATAGTGATGGTTCATGGGTGAATTGGTGGTGGGTAACCTATGGGGAATACACAGTAATGTAAAAAATATGAATAATAATTAAAAACAAAACAAAGCATTTTGCTGAAACTCTCTGGGATGTAAAGTTATACATCAATCAACAGCTCCCCAGGCATTCCTGGTCATGCCTAGTAATGCATTCTCATGTCCTAGGACATTTAAGCATCTGCTCTTGTTTAACTTAAGAGGCACTGCCGCAATGTCAATGGTTGATCAGTTGACTTGGCCTAATGAGCTTTGTACTGAGAAGGCTGAACTGCATAGCAAGAATGGTGACTTAAGCAGCTTTTGCATTCTAGCAGATCCACAGTGAATCCGATGTTGTGTAATCTCAAAACCATACATATGCTTTGATGATCTGTATTTATGAATATAAAAGTGCAAGATAGGGGAAACAAAGCTGGAGATGTTAGAATTACAAGAAAGAATTCAATTAATATTTTCTTTTCTTTTTATGTATTTTTTCTTATGGTAACATTAATTTACATTATATATGATTCAGAAATACATGTTCACACTTCTTCAGATGTATGTTGCTATATGACATGCACCAGCAAGTCACCTGTGGTCCTTCAACACAGTCTAGTGTATCTTCCATCTGCTCTTCATCCTACCCTTGCTCTCTGGAAGCCACAGTTCTGTGTCAGATTTCTTGGGTTTGTTTTTGATTTGGCTTGGTCTAACTCTTTGTTTTGTTTATCTATATTTCACATGTGAGTGAAACCATCTATTATTTCATTTAGCATAATCCCCTCCAGTACTATCAATACTGAGTTGATGGAAAAATTCATTCATTTTTATAGCTGAATAATATTTCATGTGTACATAAACCACATTTTCTTAATCCACTCCTCTGTCATTGGTCACTTAGGTTGTTTCCATAACTTGGCTATTGTAACTAGTGCTGCAATAAACATAGGAGTTCATCTATCTCTTTGCATTGACATTTTTGCATTCTTAGGTAGTTACCTAGGAATGAGATTGCTGAATCATATGGTAGATCTATTTTTAATATTTCAAGAATCCTCCATGCTCTTTTCCCTAGGGGATGGACTTTTCTACATTCCCACCAACAGTAAACAAAGCTAACTTTTTCTCAATATCCTCATTTAGTATAATGAGGTCCCAATTGTTTATTTTTGCTTGTTTCCCTTGCTGTAGGAGTCCAATCCCTAAAGACATCAGTGTAGTCAATGTTATGGAATATTTTTCCCAAGATTTTTTTAATGTATTTTTGGATTCATGTCTTACATGATTTTAATTTTCTGTGTGGTGTGAGATAATGATCTAGTTTTATTCTATTGCATGTGATTGTGTAGTTTTCCCTGCACCATTTGTTGAAGAAAGTTAGCTCTCTTTAAAGTATACTCAGTTACTTTGTCATAAATTAAATGTATATAAATGTGTGGGTTTATTTCTGGGTTCTCAATTTTATCCCATTGTTCTGTGTGTCTATTTTTTATTCCAGTACCATAGTGTTTGGATTACTATAGCTTTGTAGTATCAAATGTTTATGTTCACTTGAGAAATATACTCAGATATTTGGTGGTCCAGTGCCCCATAAATGTCTATTAAGTTCATATGATCTAATTCCTTATTTAAGCCTATTGCTTCCTTGTTGATTTTCTGTATGGATCCATAGGAGAAGATAGGGTGTGAAAGTTTTCTCTTATTATTCTGTTGCTGCCACTGTTTATCTTTAGATTTGATACTAGTTGTCTTTGATACTATTTATCTTTCTGATTATTAACACCTTAATCATTATATAATGTACATTTATATATTTTTATTACTTTTTTAAATGGAAGTTTATTTTATCTTATTTAAGTATAGCTATCGTGGCATTTATTTTGCGGGGGGAAGGTACTATTTGCTTAAAGTCTTGATTTCCAACCTTTTACTTTGAGTGTATGTTTATCTTTGGAGCTCAGATGGGTCTCCTAGAGACAGCTAGAACTTGTATTTTCTTTTCTAATCCAACCAGCTACTCCATAACTTTTTATTAGTGAATTCAGTCTAATTACATTTAGGGTGATTATTAATAAGTGAGGATTTTTCTACTTCTATTTTGTCTTGAGTTTTCTGGTTCTATCTATTTCTTTAATTTTTTGTGGATTTTGTTTTCTTTGAATTAAGTTGGCTAGCTCCCTTCAACATTTCTTATAGAAAAGGTCTAGTTTGAAAGACTTCCACATTGGGGCCTCCCTGGTGGCCTGGGGGTTAAGTCTCAGCACTACTACCATAAAGGCCCACCACAGCAGACTGAGTTCGATCCCCAGCAGGAAGCTAACCTACATAGTACACAGCCCTCTCCTGTTTCACCCGCTGCTCCTCCTAGCAGTGCATTTCAGTAGATCCGCCTGTTTTGTTCCCCATTCTGTCCCTGGTGAATTCTCTCACCTTCCCACCTCTGGCCTGTACCCCAGTTCCATGCAAAAATAAATTAATAAAAACTTTAAAAACAAACTAACTAACAAAAAATTTCTATATCTTCTTTTCATCTAGGAAAATCTTTATTATTTCTCCCTCATATATTTAAGAGAGTCTATATTTGTGAATTTGAATATTTCGGTTCCATTCTCTCCTTTTCCATAGGTTTCCTCGGAAAAGTCTGATGTAAGTCTGAGGGGAGTACTTTCATAGGTTACCTGCCTTTTTTTCTGGCCACTTTCTTTGTTCTTTGTCTTAAATTCTTGGTAGTTTCACATTATGTGTCTTGACATAGGTCTGATAATATATAGATAATCAGATGTTATTTTAGCTTTATGGACTTGTATATTTAGTTGGGGAAGTTTTCCTCTATTATTTCCTTATGTAAGATATCTGCTCCCTTCTCTGTGTCCTCATTTCCTTCTGAATAACCCATTATTCTTTTATTTCCTTTTGTAATTGAGTCAGATAATTCTTGAAGTGTTTCTTCATTTTTTTCTTCCTATTTCTTTTTTTTCTTCCACCTGGGCACTTTTCCCTATAATACTCACATATCACTTTCACTTATCATGGCATATTACCACCAATTCAATTTTTGGTTGGTCTACTTTACTTTTATCGTTTTCAGATTTTTCCCCCTCCTGTATAGATCTCTTTACATTCTGCATCTCTGTTATTTTCTTATTTAAAGCTTCAATTTCTCTCTGTAGTTCATTAATTATATTTTTCAGGTCATTAATTTATCTTTCTGAGTTTTCTCATAGCTCTTTAATCAGCTTACTGTGTTTAATTTCTATGAATTTCTTTATCATGGTGATTTTCAAATCTATATCTTATCAAAGGATAAAATTTTTCATGTTTTTGTGGTTGCATTCTAGAAGATTTTTCTCTCTTTGTGATGACATATTTCTTTGAGGATCAAGATAACGTATTATATTTTCTATCAAAAGCATGTCCCTATTTTTTTTTTTTGGAAGAGTCTATAGTAATAACTTAGAGATTTGCAGTACTAATTTTCCAGCAGATGGCACTGTTTCCTTCATTGTTTTTAAAAATTTCCCCCAGAATTATATTATTTTAGATGTTTGGTCTTTCCAGGCTATTGCAGATCTGAAGATGGGATCTTGCAGCTGCTGAGTCAAGGAGTGAGTGAGTGTCTGAATGCTGTGGAGGTGGGGGCAGGGTACTGGTTTAAGCCTATGACACTGTTGATATTCTTCCTTTCTGTGGTCCCAGAGTCCTGTCTCTGTAGGCTGCACACTGTCAGTGTGCCTTAACTAGGTTAGTACCAGCTCAGAGGAATGGGGGATTAGGAACAATACCCAGCCCATATTCTTTGTTCAATTCACTGTGGACTTGGCTTCTGGGAGTACTACAGCTCCTTAGAGCACACATATTCCCTCAGTCATGGTATGTGCCTCCATACCACTTAGGTCTCCCCTATCTGGGCTTGCAAACCTTGTGATAAAGCCATAGTTTTTAAGGTACCTCCCTCCCAGGACTATAATCTCCAGGCATTTTTCTCTACCCACCACTTGCTAAATGAAGCATGTATCTCCTCAGTGAGTGCACTTTCTGGTTCAGTCTGTGCTAACCGTCAATGTCCAAGTTTCCAGTTTTGCCCCAAGTCACAGGATATTCTGGTACAGCACTTGTGTGGTCTAACTTTCAGATTATTTTCCTGGGAGTAAAGCAAGGAACATTCTCAAATGCTATCTTTGACCAAAAGCCTCAACAAAAATTTTCAAATTTCCTTGTATATATGCTAAGCATTTTGTTTTTATGGGAACTAAACTGGGACGCATTTCAAAGGATATAGTATGACTGACAGTATTTTATATAAAACACTTGGACAAACATGAATCTTGAGTAGATGGATGTTAAATTATAGGGTACTGCAGGAAAGAACATATATTAGAATAGGCTCTTGATATACAATTTTCACTTACCCATATGGGACCATGGAAAAGTAATTAAGTTTCTTTCTGATTTGCAGTTATGTTATCTCTAACAGCTTCTGAAAGGACTAAATTAGTTAACATATAACAAGGACTTTAAAATAGTGTCTAGGAGATAGTAATTAGCAAGTAGTGGCAACTGATCAGGTAAAATTAATACAAAGGATTGCTGATAGGGGAGAAATATTAAGAGGGATGAGTGGGATGTTAAAATGGTTTCAATATTTCTGACTTCAGTAACTGAAAAGAAGATCAATTAATTGAAATGGTGAATATGAATATATGAGAAAAATGATTTGGGAATGAGAATGATGCATTCCATTTTGGGCAAAATGTGTATGAAGTGCTTTGGGGGGTATCTGGTAAAGTCCAGTAAGCAATTGGATATATGGGGTGAAAGTATGATTGGGAATGTCATTTGTGAGAAAGTTACGTGTCATTTATATAAGAATGGTATGATTTTACTGTCTGATAATCTCATTTCCAAGTTTTCTGCTTTCCTTTAATACGCAGATTGCTTGACAGAGTAATTTTTATGCTATCATTTGTACATGTAGAATAATAAGTGCTTTCTTATAGAGCATATTTCTGAAACTGTCAAAAATCAAATGATTTAAAGTTAAGCACTGGACTTACATGTTATTTATATTCCCAGGAAGCTAAAGTCACCTCACAGTGTATATTACACTCATACTTTGCACATAGTTTGAGATGTTGAATAGCCAATATTTTAACATGCTTTCATGGTAAACCTCATAAGCATGCACTGAAAACCAGTGATATTCAAATAGAGATAGAATATTTCCCGTTTTTGACAAATTGTGGTTTTATGTTTGTTATTAAGATTTGAGGCTTTAACTTCTTTTCATTAATATCAACAAAATAATTATTGCACTTTCACTCATTTTAACACAATAATGACAAAAAATTCAAGGAATTAAACATTATTCTATATATACTGAAGAACTTGCAGTGTTGTCTGCTAAAAGGACATTGTGAGATCTGGAGACATTTATCAGCTGATGAATGAATTAAAAATTAAAATGAAACGGAAAAGTACAATGTGCGAAACAGTAGGTTGCATACATGTTGAAAAGAGAATATTTGAGGTTCCTCTTTAATGATAGCTATTGATAGACTTCTACAAACCTTTGTTCTAAAATAGATAATGAATCTCGAGCTATCAAAATAGTTATGCATAGTTTAGTGTAGAATGACTATGAATTACTAAAGGTGAAAATATAAGATCAAAAATGATGACTCGATTGTTACTAAAACTGATAATCAGCAGAACTCATCATTGCCTCTGGGTATCTTCAATATATAGTTGTCCAAAACTTAAAAATATGTGTTTATCTCCTGAGATATAAAGATCTAGTTATTCTGTTATCCAGAGAGTATAAGGTTAGTTATATAGTTATTGACAAACCTTTAGTTATCCTATGACCGTAGATGTGAATTGCCAAGATCAGAGAGCTAAAATAGGATCCCATAAATAAAGAATGAAGATGAAGAAATAGCAAGTTTATGAGATAATAAAATTGTAAAGCTCTGCAAAAACTTCACATTCCTTATACATATCGTAAACTAACAATGTAACAATATATACATATAGTAAACTAACAATGACATATGAATATGTGTGACATCTCAGTTAATAAAATAATGTATATGGAAAGTTCCTCGATTACAATTTATATTAAATTTTTTATTTCATCACTTATGCCTTTATCAACTATTTTTTACTCAACCGTAGAATACTAATTGTCATGGTTGCAGTGTTCCTTATTCCTGTTGGTGAGGTCATACTTGGATAAATCTCACGCTCTCGGTCTCAGAATATCATTTCATTATATTTTTCCTGTAAGTTAATGCTGGTAGTAAAACCACACTATTTTACTAGTTTTAAGACATGAGACTAATCTTTCTTAAGGTTGTTCATGGGACTGTAATGGGAATTTCTAAAAAGTGTTCTTACCCTCTAATTTTGATTGTATCATGTTTCTAATCAAATTATACTCTTCCTACTGAGAATGACTATTTAAGTTTGTTTTACTAAAACATAATATACTTATTGATGCCCAGGGACATGAGCATTCATATTCAAAAGACCGGGTAAGAAGTAAAAGTATTGATGTGACAGAGAAATTAATTTTTTATGCTATAATTTGTACATGTAGAACAATAAATGAGAATGATAAATGGAACTAAATTGCAAAAGTAATTTATTCCCAATCTGTAATTTGAATTTATTTTTCACTTTAGCTTGAATAGTCTAATCAAAGCCATTGAAACAAATTCATATTTGCTTATGCCTCAAATTGTCACACCTGAGTGAATAAATAGGACACCTTTTTATAAGATTACTTTTTAGGCAGTGGAATGTAAAAGAACCAGAATGAGTCCTTAATCTCTGCTAATTGCTAGGAATAGGATATTATAATGTCAAATTACTACTTTTATTTCAGATCATAGGTATTTATTTAGTTCAAGCTCATGGATATCATTTTAGTAATAGCTGTTAACATTTGTTGATTTCTTCCAATGTACTACACTTGATAAATAATTCCCATGTATTATATCTCTTAATTTTTGCAAAGAATCTGCCAAGAAAAGCACTACTATTATATATGAGAATATCAAGACTTGGAAATATCAAGCATGCTAAAATAAAATTATATAGCTAATAGTTTGAGAAATAGTTTCTGAACTAAAGTCTTTCAGTCACCAAAGCTTCTAGAAAAATATTCATTCCTTTTAATATTTCAAGTGCATATCCATCAACTGTTTAGTTTTTTTTTTTAGATTTAAACTTACTCAGATAGTTTTCTTCTTCCATTCAATGGATATATCTTTTGAAATGTAATATTCTATTTTTCACCTATTTTGAACTTGTTGAATGGAGTTTAATTGGGCATGTTATCACTAGGTAATTTGCTGTTCCTTTAGGCATAGGTCTCCATGGATCTCTGTTGCTAGGCTGAGTTGCCTAGGAATAGCTTTCTTGTCCTAAACAATCTTTAAGTGAAATGAAAGTGTTCTGCAGATATCAAATTTATTTACTAAAATTTGAAGCAGGTAAATTTCATTTTTATGTTCATATTAACAACAAAAGGCCATCAAAAATTAGGAAAATATTTAGGGAAAGAATAGTGTAACATTTTAATGCCATTAAATTTATAAGCCCTAAACATTACCTACTGTGACAAATGAAATTTTGCCACTATAAAAACAAAAGGGTTTTATTTTTGGTGAATGATATTTTTGTATTAGATTTAAATATATAATGTATTAAATGTAAATAATTAGGCGAATAATCTCTAATATTTAATGCTATGTATATTAACAATAGAATATTTTGCAAACATATTCAAGTAAATAGAAAAAGTAGCAGATCTTCAAGAAAATTATGGCCATAATATTCAGCTCTTTGCATGTACTAGGTACTACTGAACATTGATAATTAAAGTAAAATAAGTGCTAAAAGTGAAAAAAAATTGGATGTTAAATGAATCATTTTTGAAATAAGATTCTCTAAAATACCATATATAGCTAACATTTATTGAACATAGATGCTGGTTTAAATAATTTACATGCATTGTTTTATTCAGTCCTTACAACTATAGGAGAAAATGCCCATCATTTTCTCTCTTTTGTATAGTAACTTGTTGGATATTACTATCAAGGAAGTGGTGAAACATTTGATGTCAGAAAGCTGTAGAAAAATATTCCAGTTCATATTTAACAAAACAAAGGAACACAAAGAAAGCACATCTAAATTTAAGCTTCCAGAAGAACAAATGAAAGGAAATTCAAATTCAAATTAAGGAATTCAAATAAAATGGAAGCACTGCTATGAGGTAAAAACTTATGGCTATGAGGAAATCAATTCCTAAAACAGTATGAAGACACGTTTTCAGGCTTTTGTTGGCTCTAAGGTCACCTCCAAATCTAAGTAACAATGAAAACTGAATTAGCCCAATTAAATCCTAACCCTAAGGGCAATGCTCAGGAAGCAAGCAGGATGGTCAAATTAGGAGAGAATTTTGGGGGGAACTTCCATCTAAATTTGTTTTCATAAAGATTCTCAATTCAAATAGCACTGATATTAGAGCATTGTAGAGATTTAAGAAACTTTAGCACTAATTTCATACAGATTAACTACCCTTTCATGCAGATTAACTACCCTGATAAAATTGTAGATATTTTAAGAAACTTTAACATTAATTTCATACAGATTAAACTTTTCCTGCATATGTTATGTAAATCTCTTGTTAAATATTATTTTGAGAACCATTTATTGCTATTTAGAATCCTCCCTTTCAAAGTAACAGACTGAAAAAAGAATGAGGATTCGATTACAAGCATGCTATTCAAATTGGAAAAAGTGTTCAAAGTCTGATGGTTTTCACTCATGATATTCATGTACTGGTGGTTCAGAGTCATGTCCTTCAGTTATTTTCTAGGATCTTTAGTTTATGATATGTCAACAAACTGTCACTGTTTGAAATGCAATGTTCTTCTAAATTTTACTGCTATAAAATTTAAAATACTGTATTTAAAGAATAGAATATAGAAGAAAGGGTGTTAAACTAGGAACCAGGGCCTTACATATCCAACTAATCTGCCACTTACTAGCATAGTAACTTTGAGACTATTTTAAACCCTCAATTTATTTTCTTACATATAAAACGATGAAGCTAAACAAGCTGAGTATGCTCTCTCCAGAATGACAATCCCACTATGCCATAGTTTAAACCGTGCACAGAGTAAGGTGAGGTCATAAGGCAAATAAATATGTGACAATTGTAAATCAAAGACATTATTTTTTTCCTTTGATGGAAATTTTTTTTAAAAGATTTATTTATTTGTGCACACAAGCTGGGGTGTAGGCCAGAGGTGAGGCGGTGAGAGAATTCATCAGAGACAGAGTGGGGAGCAGAACGGGCAGATGTACTGAAATATACTGCTGAGGGGACCAGTGGGCAAGACAGGAGAGGTCTGCTGCACCATGTGGGAAGCTCCCTGGCTGGGTACCACACTTGTGCTACAGTGGCTGTGGATAGCTTCATAGTGCTGAGACTTAACCCGTTGTGCCTGGTGCCACCAGGTAGGTCCCATTGATGGAAATTTAAATTTAAAGTTATACCTACATATGCCCATAAATATTTTTTTTATCTTTTCACAAATTTTGAATTTTCAATTATGAAACATTTCATGTATACAGGAAACCAAAAAATAAATACAATAGATTGACACCAATGAGATTAAATACTTTACATGCAAGTATAATTTGAAAACAACATATACTATATAGAAAGAATTCTATTGTTTCCTTTTGTTCTTCATTACATTGGATAATTATTTTATTGATCAGAAGAAATTAGTTAACAGTAAAATATTAACTTCTAAAGCTCTTTAATTTTTGTTTATTCAGAGTAATTTAGGATGTCTACATGTCTATTTGATTCTGAGATAAATATTTTGATAAACTTTTAAGTTCTAACTATTGCTAGTGAGTTATCTCTATTATATTCTACTAATATATTCTACTAATATTAACCTCAGTAATTGGACAAATATAAATATTTCATAGATAAACCTTGTTGTGGCTTGTTTAGTGTTGTTTTGCCTCCTTTTTATTGGAAAGTCATGAAAGTAACATGTTTCTTATGAAAGTATTTCATATGGCCTATTTTAATGACCATAAAGATTAGAGTATTATTTTCTATTGTTATTTTATTTAAATCTAATTTTAATGGTACTGCCATTATATACAAATTGAGGCTGACTCTTCAAATGGTGCAAAAACAATAATTTTAAAAGTATCTCTTCTGTCTCCCTTCTTTCTTTCTCTACCTTCCTAGTCCTTTTGTTATTCAAGGAGTTGAAATCACACAGTGTACGGGCAATTAAATGTGGAAAGTCTACCGCTTAATTTCCGTTCTCAGTTTCTGATTTCTATCCTTTGAACACTTCATTTTTCTTTCTTTTAAATGACAGCCTCTAATGATTTTAACTTTTTAAATAGCATTATAATATGGCCGGTCTTAACCAGTTTGACAGTCTCTGAGAATCTCAATTGATAGGTATCCTTATATTCATGCTGATACCATAATTTCAGGTTTCCAGGTGTAGTCTCCCAGCCAGGAATGGGTCCCAGGCTGCTGTGGCACCACAGGTTGGTGTCTCACGAAGCCACAGGAGGAAATTCGCTGATGCTCAGGCAAGCAAGTGAAAAAAGGCAAATTTGTTTAGAGAAATAGATGTAAGAAAAAGTTTATTAAAGAGAAAAGGAACAGAAACAAAGTGGGACTCCCAGGCTGGTGGAACCAGGCCAGGGAGGGGCAAGGAAGCCAAAGTGGTGTCTGCCTCAGGGAACATATGCATTCTTTCCCTAATTATTCTAAAACCCTGTCAGTCTCTCTGTGATTGGTCAGTTCTTGGTCTCACTCACTCTGTCTTAAAGTCTCTGTTCCCAGAATTAAGTCTTGTATCCCAGCCCTTATATTAGAGTCCTTTATCTTTATTGTCCTCTTTTGGCAATGTCCTGTTTGTTGCCCCTAGTCCTGGGGGTGTTTGACTAGTCCCCTTTGCAATTTGTTTCCCTTATCTCTGGGGCCTTCCTTATACCTCCCAGGTTTTTCCTATTCTATTCTGACCCTACAAGCTATCTGCTTGCCCTATGATTCAATGTTAAGTAGTCATTCTGTAGCTAGCACACAGATATACATATGAGCAATATTTAGGCAAATGTAGTAAAGTGATACATTACCAAATTCTTGTTCTGAAGCAAGCAGTTTGCAAAGCAGTTTTGCAGATGTCTTTGGTAATCCACACAATACTAAACACATAGACATGTCACCTTTCATTTACACATGAGAAACCAGGACTCATAGGGTCTAGGTAGTTTTTTTTGAACCTGGGTCTATGGAAACCTGGTGTTTACCTATGTTAAGTGACTATATCTGGCTCTAAGTGAAAAAAACAAACCTGTGTTTCCTTGGGTTCTATCTCCTTGATTTCTGTATGAAAATATGAGAGGGAAGAAAGTGAAAAATTTCCTGTAAAAAGGAGACAATTTGCTTTATCAGAGAAGAAAACTATTTTCTATTAAATGTATAGCACTATACTAAATAACACATTAGTGTAAAACATATTGAAATATTTGAGCAAACCCCTTTTAACTGATGCTTGTTTTTGTTTTTTTCCTAAATATAAATATGAGAATATGATAAAAATGCTGGCTTTTGGTATTACCAAAACTCCTAAAGCAAAGACAAGACATACTACCATGTAAGTCCAGCAATGGGTAAAATTATGGAATAATTATAGCCCCAATTATATTATTTTGTTATATGTTTTGGGCATGCAACTCAACATTAGTTTCATTATCCATGAAATGAAGCAAATCTCTTCTGCCATGCAAGATTATAAAAAGGATTGAATCAAACAATGCATGTAAAACATACCTTATAATAAGACATCCAACCTGAAGGCATTGTAAGTTTTGACAAATTTGTTTAAGCAGTAAGAAGTGTTATTTTTCTTTTAACCTGATTTTGGGAAAGATATATTAAATTGATGATACATTTTTAAAATCATACATTAATCCATTACAGACTATACATATACCAGCCTTCTAGCCTGACTGTTGCTTTTTCTTTACAATAAGACCATATTTCATTTGTTTTGAAATAATCATATTAATGCATGCAATAGTTTGAATTATATTATTTTTCTTTAATGTATAGGTTAATAGACCTATGAATAAATGTAGCTATCACATTAAATGTTATTTTCTTTGAAAAAATATACCTAAAATAATTTGAAAGTTTCTTTTTATCTTAAAAGATTTACCATAGGATGGTTTTCATAGTGGATAACGCCATGCCTCAGAAGTTTGTCCAGCTACTGGTTTTTTATTTGACTCTGACTGAAATTGTTTTAAGTGGGAACGTGCTAGTTTGGCCTACAGATGGTAGCCACTGGTTAAACATTAAGATCATTCTGGAAGAGTTAATTCAAAGAAATCACAACGTGACTGTACTGGCTTCATCAGCAACTCTATTCATCAAATCCAATCTAGATTTTCCTGTGAATTTTGAGGTGATACCCCTTTCCTACAGTAAAAACAACATAGATGACTTGATTGAACATATGATAGCACTGTGGATAAACCATAGACCAACTCCTCTTACACTCTGGACATTCTACAAAGAACTAGGAAAACTCCTAGAAACTTTTTTCCGAATTAATATGCAAATATGTGATGGAGTATTAAACAACCCCAAGTTAATGACAAGACTTCAGAGAGGTAATTTTGATGTATTGATAGCAGACCCAGTAACAATCTGTGGGGATCTGGTTGCTCTGAAATTGGGAATTCCATTTATATATACATTGAGGTTCTCTCCAGCCTCAACAGTGGAGAGACACTGTGGAAAAATCCCAGCACCTGTCTCCTATGTACCTGCAGCCTTATCAGAGCTCACTGACCAGATGACCTTCGGTGAAAGGGTTAAAAATGCCCTGTCTTATCATCTGCAAGACTTTATATTTCAGTCCTACTGGGGAGAATGGAATTCATACTACAGCAAAGTTATAGGTAAGTCTCTAAAACATTTCCGCATTAATAACTCCAAATACCTTATTTATTTTTATTGTTAATACAACAAAGACTTCTATCACACTGCATATATACAAGCAGAAGTAAATAGATGTACTATATCTTCTTTGAAGTCTTTGGTCATTATCTTTGGATAAGTTCCTAAAAAGCAGAGTGGCATTGTTAATATGTATCTTACTACTTAAATGAAAATACTCTTGATTCTACTTAGGAATACATTTTTAATAGGTAAATCGATCTTTAAATGTATACTAAAGTACATTTAGCAGGATAAATTATGACCAAAAAGTAACCTGGCAAACATCTAAAAATTATAACGTGATTTATAGTTTTTCTCTTTATAATTTGTGTGTAGAAAACTTTAAAAAGCCTAGGATTAGGCTTTGGAAACCTGACTTTATACCCTTCCCTATCTCTCATTAACTCTACACTCTTCGGTGTCCCTGGGTGCTTAGACTAGCACTGTTTCCAATTTAATTTCCCAGGATCTTTTGGTAAGCCTCAGGTTTCCTTGTTTCACAGAGTCCTTATAAAGATCAAACAAAATAATACAAACTATTAACATAAATTCTAGTTGGTTGTTTATGGTACTTCTTTTTCTGACCCTCATGAGTTTTCATTAATTAATTTTTCTATTTTCTTCTCTCTTGAATGTTTTCGTGTCTAAATCCATCAGTAGTACTAACTTATTAGCTAACAGTAGGAATTGAAAGTTGCTATTACCAGTGGTATTTTCTCACAAAGGCAATATGAAAAAATATTGTCCTTTCACAGACCTGCAGTCTTCCTTCTTACCTCCCTCTCTTGTTTCCTTCCTTATATATTCCTTTTGATGATGTAAAAAATGTACTTATTTACCAACAATCCAGTATCTATCATTTTTCTGTTAGCTAAACAGGTCAAAAATTCTACTCTATGAACTTCTATTCTTAGTAAGAAGATACAGACAATAAATAAAATACATAAAATGCTGTACAGTAAAATAAGAAGTGGAAATAACTGTGGTAGTAGGTTTACAGTTTTAAATAAGATGGTCCATGAAGATTTCAGATGAAAGGTCTGAAGTAAGTGAGGGTGAAGGCCTGTAGGATGTCGGAGGCTGGCTCCGACCGAGGTTGGGTACCCGGGGGTGGTGGGGGGTACCCGGGGGTGGTGGGGAAAGCGTCGGCGGCGGGTTCAGTGGGGAGAAGGGGGTGGGGAGTGAGTGGGGAGAAGAAGGTGGGGAGCGAGAGACAGTACACACTAGAGAGTCTGATTAGGCCGTTCCACTTTATTCTTGGAGAACAGGGTTTTTAAAGCATAAGAATTAACTACTGGCAATGACAGGGTGATTACAGATATTCAAATACATAATCAATTACATAGTTTGAGGGGAAATCAAGGAACTTTAGAAGAATGTCTCTTATCTAAGGTAAATTTCGGCAAGGTAAAGGACATAATCTTCAACCTTTGCCCTAGGCCTAGGGTGGAGGCTGCTGTCTCCATACCTATTGTCTGAAACTAAGACCAATGATAAAAGAAACATCTTTATGCTAATCTCGGGAGGAACTAATCTAAGCTGATTTTATCAGGCCAGGAAGGGAAATAGGGGAAGGGGTTAGTTGTTCTTTGTTCAAACATTAGCCCTTGAGGGGCAAGGACACTTCATTGTTTCAAGGATATCTCCTGCCAGGAGCTAATGAGTAAGGCCAATGAATGCAGGCATGGTGGAGAAACTTAGTTACTGTTCTCCTGAAATTATACTTAAATTTATTTGCAAGAAGAAATATCGCATCCTGACTTTGGGAACACTTCTTTGAAGGCTCCCCCCATAGAGTGACCTTGTCAACCAATATGGGGGTCTAGGTTGCGACAGTAGGACAATAGGATCCCTGTAGGAAAAGCATTCAGGCATAATATGGGAAAATACAAAGACATGTGGCAGATTATAGATGCAGTAATATACGTGATATAACTTGATTTTAATTTTGTTTTTCACATGTAGAATTAGCGTATTTTTTCTTTCCTTGATTTTGAAATAGTCTTCATACAATTTTCCATCACTTAAACTTTTTTACATTTGTTTTTTGTTTTATTTTTGCAAAGAAGAACTGGGGTATAAGCCGGAATTTTGGGGTGGTGGTAAGAGTATTCACCAGTGACAAAGTGGGGAGCAGAACAGGTGCATTTTACTGAAACACACTGCTAAAGGGAGCAGTGGGCCAGACAGGAGAGGTCTGCTGCACAGTATGTGGGTTAGCTCCTTGGCCAGAGAACTCAGGCTGTAGTGGTGATAGTGCTGAGACTTAACACCGAGGCCACCAGGGAGCCCTCTACCACTTAAACTTTTAAACAGGGGGAAGTATTGAAGTATTTATATCACACATGTAAATAAAACACATGAAAGATCATTAAAATTTGTAT
The DNA here is from genome assembly GCA_004024925.1 of Scalopus aquaticus. Lineage (NCBI taxonomy): Eukaryota > Metazoa > Chordata > Mammalia > Eulipotyphla > Talpidae > Scalopus > Scalopus aquaticus. Next base: position 24,328 of record PVIJ01006006.1, read on the forward strand.
GTGCTTTTGGAGAAATAGTAATTAGAATTTTGAAAGTAAAATTCTTTTTTTATGTACTTTACAATACAACTTGAGTATATTTTCTTTTTGTCTGTACTCTATATTTCACATGACTCCAAAACAATTTGCTTTAAATTTAGATGTTATTCACATGATATTTTCCCCAATGCGTTTGAATTGTGTTCTATAGTAACTATCACTGCCCATATACATATCACATAATGAGTATTGTAGATATTAAATGAGGTAACATTTAGGAAGGGAATTATAAAAAGTACCATTGCAAAGGGTCTTGGAAACCACATAAGGTTTTGGGTTCAAGCTCTACTTTCTAACTTTATGATCTCAGTGTTTTCTCCTTTGTAATGTGGGGGTGATTATTTCACTGTATTCTTTAGGATGATTGTATGACATAGCATGTGTCAATTTGCTCTGACTATTGTAAATAACATACCTATGTTTAATATTATTTACAACAAAATGCACATAAATTCTGCAGTGGAGAGGTACTAATTATTACAGTTGTGACTGTATACATAGATCACAGTTAAAAAATATCTTTAAAAAAATAAATGGCCCCTGAAGTGTACTAAACCTTCTTTCACAAAGGAAGCCAGCCAAAATTATATAACGTGTGAAAAAGCCTTTGTAAAGCAAAATTTTCCAGATTTCTCATTTTCATAAGATAATGATCTAATTTCAGAAATATCACATTTTTTGAAATTAAATCTTATTTACTTAAATGCTTTCTATTCTTCATGTTACTAAGCATATTTTGGCAGCAAACTTTGCATATTTTATTTCAAATTGAAGTATACTGCTAAGAAGAACTGGTAAAATCCAGTTTGTCTTTAGCTTGAAATTACATTCTAAGAGTATTAGTGACACCAGGTAACTGCAAACTAATATATAGGGCAGGTGCCTTATATATCATATTATATCTTTGAACATATATCGGATTTCTGTTTAGTTTCCATTACGGTGGCTCTTTAGTTCTATGGGAAAAGTTGACTAGAAGTATAGCATGTTTTAAACTTTATGGATGTAAAGTTTAAATAAAATAAAAATTATCATCAATTAAAGTTTACATATACTCCAAACACCCAATTAAACAGATGAATTCCCATATATTCCCATATCTGGGAATATGACATTATTGCTACTCTTATCCAAGAATTAATCTATTATTACATCTTTCCCAAGCTAAGTTAATTGCAAGACACCTGCCAGTTTACATCAGACCTGATCTCCCTACTTCTGAGAGATCTGCTGTAAAGGATTAGATAGTTCTCATGACGGTAGGCTTTAGGACTAGTCTTTGCTGCAGCTATGGGAAGGATGAAAGCTTTAACACTGTAGTGAAAATAATTAAACAGATAAAACAACTAGATGTCTCCATTTTCCGGTGTTTTTTGGTTTCCCAATATCTCTTTCCCACGGCATTGCAGATCAGGAGAGTGGAAACCCCTGAATTATATACAGTGCTATAAATCCAGGAATAATCTATGTTCCACTTGGCCAGTATAGTCAACTTTTACCCATTAGTACCTTGTTGATTCCATGTTGGTCTCTCTTTCCCAGATGCTAAATTTTAAAGGGGTTTCTTTTAACTAATACTATGTATTCCCAACCTATGAAAAAAAAAAAAAAACACAAACCAAGAGACTTAACATTTCCCTCTACCCCACTTGTCTGGAACTGGGCTATGTTAAATATATAACAGATTGGGTTCCTTTCTAGACCCAGCGTTTGGCTTATTTCTTGTTTTTCTGTTTCCCACACCTATGCTAATTCCAATTACCAACCTATCGTCTTTTCCCTGGTATCTCGGTCTCTCTGTTAATCTTTCCTAAAATGAAACTTCTCACATGCTCCTTCTATTCTAAACACTAATTGGTCTTATAGTCCAAAAGTCGAGTTTTGTTTTATTTAGTTCGGTTGTGCTTTTTTCTATAGACCACATATAAATAAAATCATACAGTTCATGTGTTTCTTCGCTTGGTTTATTTCAATAGACTTTATTTCCTCTACTATCATTCATGTTATTGCAAACAACAGGATTTCCTCTTTATTAAACAGAATTCTATTGTGTATATATATCACACCTTTTTTTATACATTTGTCAGTTGATGAGCACTTAAGTGTTTTCCAGGTCTTTACTATTACATACAGTGCTACAATAAACATGGTTCTGCATATATCTCTTTAAATTAATGTTTTTGCTTCTTTTTATAAATACACAGATGACCCGTCCAGCAGGTCAGGTTATTTAGTGGGTCTCGAGGGGGCACCTCCTGAAAGAACCAAGGGGGCGAAAGGGGCAGGAGACCAAGCGCGTAAAGAAAGACAGAGTCAGTCTGAGATGCGTAAAGGGGCTCAAGCTTTTATAGGGTTTTTGGGGAGGGGGATGGTAGAGGGAAGTTTTTAGAACAAAGTAGCTAAAATTCAGGGCTGGTCAGGTAGTAGGCGTGTCAACACTCCAAGGAAATGATCTAAGATCACAGGTCTTGCATACCAGTGCTAAACCTGGCGCCAGGACCATCCTGTCCTTATCTCGAGCACAGAGACTGGAAGTATCAGCTCAGCCTTTGATCTCCAGGAGCATTCTAGCCTAGCCTCAGGCCCCCAACACACAGAAATAGAATAATTGGATAGTATATAATTATTACTTTGTTTTTGGAATTTTTTGAGGACTCTCCATAATGACTATACCTCTGCAATTCCACCAAGAGTTTATGAGAGATTTCGCATTGTTGAAGAATAGACTCAGAAACAGAGAGATATATATATACACATGTTACATTTATTATATCTAGTACATACAAGATACATAGATATGCAAGTAACTGTAGATACTTGTTCATGTATTATTGTGAACACATTTTGAATGAGACTAACGCCTCAGTAACAACAAGACACATCTAGCGTGCTCGTCTTGATTTTTAAATGCCCTCTGTGGTTCATTTCTAATAAAATGAACCAGTCTGAAGAGATACGAACTTATTCTCCTGAATCATATACAGTGCTGTAAACCAACGTTTACAACAAATTCCTTAGAGAAATGGTTTATAGTAATGTTGAGGCAGTGAAAATAAGAAATAAGTGTAAACTCTTTTCGCGGTATTAAAAAGTAAAAGTTGAATTTTTAATTTCTAGGAATTCTTTTTTGTTCTTTAGCAGATTTTCATCATGGTTACTTAAAAACAATGGAATCATTGAAAGGACAGGAAACAATATGCACAAAATTTCTAAAATCTGGAATAATTTGTGCAATTTAAAATAATGGTAATAATCAAACAGAATTTATAAATAAAACAAAATTTTGAGTCATACTGCTATAACTAAATAACTGAATAAACAATTCCTTAATTTCCAATTAATAACTATAGAAGGAATATGAAAATTTTAAGTTGACCAGGTTTTTTTTAACTTAACATCTTACATAATCAAAGTAAAATTATTAAAATTCAGAATTCTTTTGAAAGATTTTGTCAAGCATCCTGCCAATGTCATTTTATCTTCCAGTATGCTAAACAGGTCCACCCACCTCCCCCTTTTTCATTTACTTTCCTCCAACTTTTGACAGTTCCACTTATGGAACTGTGATTAGTTATTTTCTAGAATATTCCTCAGTTGGGTTTTTCTGTTATTTTCTTTTTTAAAGATTTATTTATTTATGCATACAAGCTGGGGTACAGGCCAGAGGTGTGGGGCGGTGAGAGGGTACACCAGAGTCAGAGCAGGGAGCAGAACAGGCAGATCAATGGAAATACTCTGCCTAGGGGAGCAGCAGGCAAGGCAGGAGAGGTCTGCCCTGCCATCTGGTTATCTCCCTGGCTGGGCATTGAACTCACATTGCCGCTGCCAACAGCTCCACAGTGCTGCACTTTAACCTGTTGCACCACCAGGGATGCCCCTTCTGTTATTTTCTAATGATTAGAGCGAGGGTATGAATTTTGGTATAATACTACAGAAGTAATCTTGTGTTCTTCATAGTGTGGCATATCAGGAAGTACATATTATAGATATGTTGTTACAACTGACAATAATTTTAATCATAATTTTGCCAATGGTAATTATTAACTATCTTGTAGGGAGTTTCTTGAAACTATATGAGTCATACTAGTCATCTGGTTGCACAGATGCAGTAAAAGTCCCATTACTAACCACAGAAGGAAAAATAAAAATTGAAAATTCCAATTATTCAAATACACAGTAACACATGCTTCAGGTTATACATAATTCTCTATACTTCGTTTGTAACTTTTTATCTCTAAAATGATTATTAAAAATAAAATTGGAAGATTTGACTAAAAGCACACAAATATCAGAGTTAGTTTTTCAGTCTGCTTTTATGGAAAAGGACCTAGCTTTAATGAGTGAAAAGACAATTGAGAGAGGATGCACTAAGTAGGCAAAATCAACATCTAGATTCAGACATTTTAGTATATTCTCTCTCCCTATTAATCATTCTATAATATTTCCTATTCCAAGACTTGTATTAAAATCTTAAAATTAAAATCTTAATTCTAAAGAATAGCTTCAGATTTATCTTCTAGCTCACTAGTTATTTGCATAGCTTTATCTAATTAACCATTTATCCACTGGGTTCTTGATTTAATTTGTTGAATTATTTTCAAGAAATTCTCTTCGGTTCTTTAAAAATTTTTCACAATTTTTAAATCTTTTTTTCTTGTATTTTTAAGTTTCACTTTCATATGTTTAAGCACATCATTTAAATAATTTTATATTCACTTTAAATAATCCTCATATTTCAAATCATTGCATTAATATTTCTTTCTCCTATTGTCTTTGCTGGTGTTTAGTCATGAAACCTTATTTCCTTGTAAAAGCTATCTGATTTTTTTACCTTGACTTTTATCTATGCAGTGTCTTTGAAGTCAGGGTCAAAGTTTCTTCAAAGAAGCATTTTTAGTTTGAATCTGAACTGAAAATACATGTGAATACTGACTGTTAAGAATTCTAAGGGTAGATTTCTTCATAGACATAGTGCCAAGTCAAAATCAGCAATTTTCCTTGCTGTAAAATTCTATGTAATGGAATTCATGTGAAATAGCTAGGCTCAATCTTGGGAACCTAACACTACAAGAATGTGTTTGGAATGGGGGTGAGGGTAGGTCTTGGGCAAACCTTCAAACTTTCCTACTCTCGGCATAAGAGTATCCTTCAAAGAAAGGGACTCAGCTTTTAGTGAAAGCCTGTATCTCAAAAAACTTGTCTTACTTTGTTTGAGGAATTTTCTTATTTTTCATTTTCTTACCAAATGAAAAATGAATTTTAAAGGGACAATTTTACATTTTAACCAGAATTTTAAATGTTTCAATTTGACATAAAAATATGCCTGTATTTAACAATTTATGCAAAAATTACTACATACCTGAACTCTTTCTTAGTTTTCTCATATAATAAAATAACATATATATTTTTCTCTAACAACATGTATATTTTAGGTCGGTTTCTGAGCTGCATTTATATATCATTGCTCTCTCTTGGCTTTAAGCTGTTAATAGCATATTATGAATCTTGTCAGAGTGAATAAATAAATGCATCAGTCTTTTGTTATCACTTCTGGGTTATTTAATCTGCTATAATATGTTGTTAACCTTTGAGATTATAATGTTACCTCACTTTCCTTCTGATAGATACAGAGCCCTGTCTTGTGTTTATTTTTCTGACTCTTTTTGGTTTCAGCTTTAAACAAGTTGCCAAAAGAAATTAAAGTTTAATCACATGAGATGGTGCAACTCTGTAATTCCTTATCATAAATTTGTCTTTCAATTGCCTAAACAATTCTATTTTGGGTCTTCTTTTCAGCAAAACAGAAAAACTCAAAAGTAATTTGAATTTTCAATAAAATGTCTCTTTAAATTATTGAATTGAATATAGTTTTTAATTACTTATTTAGTTAGTTATTTACATCGATCTTTGTTTATTTTTGTACAGTATTTGATTTGTCCCCTCAGATGTAGTCCCATAGTTCTTTTCCCACCACAGCATCTGTGATTCATCACCATAGCCCCTTGGACTCTTCCCTCCCTTGTTTTGGCCCCTCTCCTTGCCTTCCCCTGCTGTATGCTTCGGGTCGAGTGTCAACTTGCTAGTTTCATCTTTTACCTGACCCTTTGTTTGGTTTCTCTATATTCTAAATATAAATGAAACCATCTGATATTTATCTTTTTCCTTATGACTTATTTCACTGAGCACAATCCCTTCCAGTTCCACGTTGCCACACGTGGCATTTTATTGTTTTTGCCCCCAAATAGATGAATGGGTGAATTGAATATAATTTTTAACTAAATATAACCTTGATATAACTGTCATACTTTTTAGAATACAGATACAATAATATTTTCTGTAACTTAAATACCAATCTTAAGGAGTAGTATTTCAGTCTGCTAAATATCACTTTTAAGGACTTAAAACATTATTTCATCATTTGCTTTCTCCACCAAGCAACCTCCATCATGGAATTTGCCCTTCTTCAATTCATCCTCACCAATAATTATCCATCTCCCTTACATTGCATTATATTAGTTAAATGACTTATTTTCTCCAATAATTGGTGAACTTATTTTGAACTACAACTATACCTTGTTTCTATATGAATTATTATGTCCTATGCATAATGTAGAATCTGGCATATATTAGGTGTCAAAAAGTGCTTGTCGATTGTATGAAATATGAAATTATTGGAGGGAAATTGGAATTAGAATTGTACTGAAATATGAATGGATGATTGGACATTAATTTATAATTCTATATTTTACTCCTCCCTTGAGATGCAGGTATTCATGGGTTTAATCAGTATCTCACTAGAAATCTCACATTATTTGCAAAGTCATTTAGAATATGTGATTTTTTTTCTACTTCAACATATTTAAAATAAAACTCTTGGAATTTAATATTTACTTGAAACTATTTAATAATTCAAATCTCTGCCCATAGAATTGTTCAATCGTGAATCACCATTGATGAATCTTTGAAAGTACATGCTATTTTACAACTCTAAAAATTAATGTTTAACTTTATCTCATCACTTCAGTGTTAGGCTATTAGCCTTTGCACATTAGTGTGGGAGGAAGCTGCTGACATGGTGAAAGAAAAATGGATTTTGACAATTCTGTTGCTGCAGTTCTGCTGCACTGGCTGTGGATTCTGTGGGAAGGTCCTAGTGTGGCCTTGTGACATGAGCCATTGGCTCAATATAAAGACTATTCTGGAGAAACTCACAGAGAAGGGTCATGAGGTAACTGTGCTGGCTCCTTCGCACTCTTTTGTCATTGACTACAGCAAGCCATCCACTCTGAACTTCCAGGTAATCCATACTTCACTTACCAAAGAGGATAGTTTAAAAACAATGGAAGATTTTCTGGAGCTATCTACTCAAGTCATGCCAGAATTACCACGTTGGCAATCAGCAACAAAGCTGCATGAATTTTTTCTTAAAGTATCTGGAATTTTGAAACTTCTGTGTGAGACTGTAGTCTACAACCAGACGATGATGAGGAAACTCCGGGAAACCAACTATGATGTGATGGTTATAGATCCTGTGATCCCCTGTGGGGAGCTGATAGCTGAGTTACTGGCTGTCCCTTTTGTGTATACACTAAGAATGTCTATGGGTGACATTCTGGAGAAACACTGTGGAAAACTTCCAGCTCCACCTTCTTATGTTCCTGTTACTATGGGGGGACTAATGGATAGAATGACCTTTCTGGAAAGGGTAAAAAACATAGTGCTTTCAATTATGTTTGAAATCATGATGTGCCAAAATAACAGGCTTTGGGATCAGCTTTACAGTGAAGTATTAGGTAAGAGACTTTGCTTTTCATTCTGAACTAATTATTAAAAAAAAGATTTAAGAAAATTCTAGAAAAGTGAAATAAAAATATTTAAAAATTTTTGATTTCCAAGTAACACTCTCCAAGTGATAACAATGTACTGTAAACAGTAACCAATTGGAAAGAGAAGGCAGGATGTATATAACCATGGTTTTTCTTTCCTTACAATCACCTATTTAGAAGATACTTTGACACTTAACAGATTGATAGTAAAACAAAACAAAATATAAAACACTAATGTCAATTCAGTGAAAGATATATTTTTGGTCAGATGTAAGATATGAAAAATAATACCGGATTTTCACAGTGGAGGTTTCACCTCTTATGCAGTTCACTACCCTGGTTTAAGGTCATTCCAAGCTGACATAAAAAAAAAAAAAAAAAACAACGATCAGTTCTCTCTCAGGATCTTAATCTTTGTTACATTTTCAAAACTTTTCTAAACTCATAGAATTATGTCTTTATGACTTAGATCCTTAATTTTAAATTTGCAACATGTTACTTAAGAAATCTCATTATGAACAAAAAAGATAAAACTGTGGAAACAACTAAAAAAATCATTGATTGCCAAAGGTGAAATGGGGGTAAGGAATGAATTGGCAGATCACAGAGGATATACAGTACAGGAAAGATCCTGTTATGACACATGATAAATACATGTCAATATACATTTATTTAAACCATAAAATATACACCACCGGGAGTTAGTGCTAAAGTAAACTGAAACTTTGAGTTGTGATTGTGATGTGTCAGTGTAGGCCATCAGTTGTAAAATAGTGCACCACTTTCTTGGGGATGGGGGATTATTACCTGAGATTTTTTTTTACTAAAATGTGAAACATGTTTTCTCTGTGTGAAAAATGGTTGTTAGTCATTGTAAATACTTTTCCTTTCCATAAATTTCCTAAAAGTAATACTTGCAATATGTCCCTTACAAAAATATGCTTTAAATATGTGTGTGATATTGGCAGTAGATACTTATGTAGGTCACCTTCCAAAGGAAGTGGTATTTAAATTAGTAAATTCCTGCTGATAAAACAATGGCAAATCAATTGAGGTGATGGGATTTGACTCAGGTAGATAAGTTAATTGATATTGATGGAATTCTTCAAAAATATAAATGAAGCAAAGACCATAAAAATTGGAAAATAGAGTGGAAAATAAAAACCAATGAGAGGTTATGTTGTGTCACTATAATGGGACTAATCCTTAATCTGCCGTTTTATTAGAAAGAAACAATGAGTATTAAATTCATCAGTTCTTGGAGTTATAAAAATTTTTATTGAATTTACTTTTGTGAAAGTACGATTACATATAACTGATTTTTAACTACACAACTTTCCTCTCTTCTCATCTTCTCTTTCATTCTCCTTCACTCCCTTCTTCTTTCCCTCTCTTTCCTTCCTTCTCTAACCCCTCCTTCTTTTTAACATCTAGATGTGATAAATAATCTATAGTCTCTACATTTATTTTTTTCCTTAATAGCTTATCAGAAAATTACTAATACATTTTTTCCCTCATTAACATATATGTTATGGCCTCCCTGGTGGCGCAGCACTTAAGCGCTGCGCTGTGGAGCTGTTGGCAGCAGCGATGCGAGTTCAACACCTGGATGGGGAAATTCCCACATGGAACAGCAGACCTCTCCTGCCTCACCTGCTGCTCCCCTCAGCAGTGTATTTTGGTTTATCTGCCTGTTCTGCTCCCCACTCTGTCTCTGGTGAACTCTCTCGCCGCCCCATGCCTCTGGCCTGTACCCCAGATTGTATGCATAAATAAATAAATCCTAAAAAAAAATAACCTCCACCACACTTTCTTCATTTTATCCAGGAAGACCTACTACATTGTGTGAGATAATGGGGAAAGCAGAAATTTGGCTAATGCGAACATACTGGGATTTTGAATTTCCTCGTCCATATTTACCTAACTTCGAGTTTGTTGGAGGATTGCATTGTAAACCTGCAAAACCATTACCTAAGGTAATGTACCTGTGAAAAGAAATTTTAATTTCCCTTTAAAATTTATGGCCTTAATAACAGAGATATGCTGCTAAATATCTTCAGTTTCCTTCTCCAAATAGATTTTCCAAAACATTAGGATCTTTTATAAATTATATCACTTTTTTTAACCTTATTTTGATTATTGAAGATGAAGAATGAAGTGACTCAAGTGGCATGATAAAAAATATCAGGGTGTCCATAATTTGGGTACTGCATTGTGAGTATTGGTTGAAAGGGTATGCAGTTAGTCTTGGCAATCTCTAGGAAGATTGTTGTAGTCTTCCTAATGAGCATGACGAAGCCATGAGAAGGAAAATTAAGTGAATTTCATTTGTATTACATGATTGAGTGTTAAAGTTGCTTTTTTAAAAAAGTTTTATTTATTTATGCATACAAGTTTGGGTGTAGACCAGAAGTGTGGGGGTGGTGAGAAGATTCACCAGAGACAGAGTGGGGAGCATAAGAGGCAGATTGACTGAAGTACGCTGCTGAGGGGAGCAGTGGGCAAGGCAGGAGAGGTCTGCTCTGTGCCATGTGGGAATCTCCCCAGCTGGGTATCAAACTTGTTCTGCATTGACTCTGGATATCTTCACAGTGCTGTGCTTAACCCATTGTGCCACCAGGGAGACCCTAAAGTTACTTTTATGAAAACTTTTGGGTAGGTTACACAGGCTTTTACGGACAGTCAGTAAAAGGAAGTAAGTGTTGACGGAAAATATGGAATCAGGTAGGGCATGTTGGATAGTGATGAGTTTTACCGAGATAGGAAACGATAGTTTTTTTGAGATGACAATGATGAGTTGTTTTTGAAACCATTCACTTCACTGAATCAAAGGAATTTTCAGGTGGGTATTTCTAAAAATCACTTGGATAATACAAAGTCTAAGGCTCAGCAGAGATCACTCGAAATAGATTGAGAGTCATCAACATTAGTTAGAAATCATTGAACTGGGCGACATTATTGGTTATTTATGACCATGACGTCAGAATTTGTAGAGTGAAAAAGAAAATTGTATACCACATTCCAAATTCATCAATTATAAATATTGATATTCAAAAATGTTTGGAGACAACTATATTGAGGGTCAAAAGAGAATGTTAAACATGGTATTAACTATCTGTTCACAGGGAGTAAGGAGACAGACTCATCTGCTTGGGTTGTAGGGTTATGAGCATAATCTCTGTAGAAAATCACCTATCAAATGGTGCTCTTTGGAGAGTTCTTGATTTTTTTATTGGATAAGATGCATTTTTAAGTTTAAAATTTTATTTCAGTATTCTGAATATACTTTTTAACTAGTGAAGTTATAGCTGTAGTCAAAAGCTATTGGGTATTATTACAGGAGATAATGAGCCAGTATCTAAATAAAGGTGAAGAAATGGTCACAATATGTTCAGTGGCTCCCTGGATAATATTAGTCACATTATTATGTTGATTTTCCCACCCCAATTTTTTACACACACACAAATTCACAGAAACAACTCAGGCTTATAGGGGAGGGATGGTATTCCATTCCAAATTCAACTATTAATATAGACAATTGAGTGACATAAAAACCAATGATAGTTTATATCTCTGATGAAAGAATTATCAAAATGTAAAAGCAATGAGACAAATCAAAATCCATATCAAATAAGCACATGGGTAATATTTTATATATGTGTATGTGCATCTATGCAAATTTATGTAGGTGTGTGTTTGTGGGTGTAGGTTTATTCAGTCACCATATATTTTGGGAGATGAATCAAAGTGATAAAACACCAATTTCAAGGATTGCCAAAGATATTCTCCTAACATTAGCTAAGCTCAAATTCACTCACTTGTGGGATATAAATAACCAAAGTAAACAAACTGTCAAAGCAAAGCAAAAATAATTCTTTGACTCTGTGAAAAATATACCGGTTACCAGAGGGAAGTAGAGGATGGGGAAGGAAGAATTAGGACATCAGAATGGCAGTTTTGATGGAGGTTAAGTGAAGCATGTACACATGTGAAAATGTAAAGTTGTACTTTTAAAATTATACAGTTATGTAAATGACTGACAAATTAATAAAATTTTAAGGGAAAAACATATTTCCAGCACTTAAAAAAAATAAAAAATAAAAACAAGTTTATTTTCATTAATGGCCTCATGCTCCTCTAGTAATTTTATTAGCCTTAAATTGAGAAACATAGTGATGCAAGAGCAATCACTTTTTGTACTTACAAATAGTTCCACCGGGAATGTGTGACGCATCTCTAGAAGGTAACACTCACATAGATTTTCTTTTGCTGTGCCCAACTTGTACAACTGTAAGTAATGATCAGAAAAGTTCATTTGCAGGGAAATATTTCTTTTACATGTTATAGGCATGCAGTTAGTGTCACAGTCTTGTAGCAAGACAGAGAAGAATTCTCTCATAAATGTTACCATGACTCTAGCAGGAATTAAAATATGCTATCACCTTTTAAAATATATTACCATATATCCCTTTCCTAAAAATTGATGTTTAGTCCTATTAATCCAGAAAAAAAATTAAAATGAGAAAAATATCTTGAGTGCTTAACAGGTTGTTGGTTCAACTTACTGATAATTTATTGATGCAAATTATCATGCTAAAAAATTTAAAAACTCAGTTCAAACCCCTTTTGGACTTCTTCAAAGGAATATTTTTATATTCTTTATAAAACAACCAATAGACTTTACAAACAACTCTATTGGTTCACAAAATTAAGCCTTTGGAGTAAAAGCTCTATGTATCATGAGAACTGTCTATCTCCTATTCATCATTTTTTCTGTGCCTTTATTTGTATCTCATTATAGAGTTAAGCTATAGTTCTTAAAAATACATTTCCTCTAAATAAACTTGATGGCTCTATGTGGAAGAGGACAGAACCAGCGTAGCAATATCTCTGACACTTCTTTCAATGAACATATTTTTTCTCTGTAATCTTGCATTTTTATAATAAAGAATTTTTTTTTTACAGGAAATGGAAGAATTTGTCCAAAGTTCAGGTGAAGATGGCATTGTGGTGTTTTCTCTGGGATCAATGGTCAAAAACCTCACAGAAGAAAAAGCCAATCTTATTGCATCCGCCCTTGCCCAGATCCCACAGAAGGTTAGTACAGCCTCTGGTGAGAAGTTACTTTGTTAGTTAAAGAGAAAGTATAGGTAATAGTACTCTGCCCATATCAAACTTGAAATTCATTATATATTGAGCACAACAGGCGCCACCTCTGAGTAAAAATTTCTCAAAACATTAAAATAGTTACTGACGCACCTTTGATTGTTAGCCTTTGCACTATTGTGGAAATTCATATTTATGTAAAATCATTTCTTATCAACGAAAAGAGATAAAAATGTCAAGATCCTAATAACATTTTACTATTTGCTGTATTGTGACCTGTACTGACCACTCACTCCCAAAAGTTCCCAAGTATGTTGACTCCAAAGTCCAGAAAATAACAAAGATTAGAGAGGAATCATGCTCAAGAATATGCATTGTCTCTATTTTTATTAAGCCTCTAGCAAAGTGCAGTTGGTGGGCCTCCCTGGTGACGTAAGGGTTAAGTCACCTCCACTGTGTGAGTTCCATCCCTGGCCAGGGAGCCAACCCACATGGCACAGCAGACCTCTCTTGTTTGGCCCACTGCTCCCCTCAGCGGTGTATTTCAGTATCTCTGTTTGTTCTGCTCCCCACTCTGTCTCTGGTGAATACTCTTATCCCCCGTACCTCTGGCCTACACCCAACTTCTTCTATGCATAAATCAATCTTTAAGATTCACCAAGGATGCCGCAGACCTCTCCTGCCTCGCCCGCTGCTCCCCTCAGCAGTGTATTTCTGATCTGCCTGTTCTGCTCCCCGCTCTGTCTCTGGTGAGCCCTCTCGCCGCCCCACGCCTCTGGCCTGTACCCCAGCATTGTATGCAAAAATAAAATAATAAAAATCTTTAAGAAAAAAAAAAAAAAGATTCACCAAGGATCCAGAAACATCCCAGGTGGGTATTAGAATTAAAAAAAAAAAAAGTTTAAAAGTAGAAACAAAATCTTTCTAAAGTGCATTTTCTACATTTAAAAATAAAAAGTAAATATCCTATTATTATTTCCAAACTATGTATTTTCTAATTTATGGTAATCATTAACTTTAATTTTATTGTCATAAAAATTCAGGATTTCTATATTTTATATATTTCTATTTATGAGATATCCCAGAATTCTTTACATTCGTATGTTGCTTGAGGTACATGAAACTTTACAAAGGTAAAGTGTGTTCATTGAACCTGGTAAAACTTAGGATTTTCATTTATAGACTTTTTGCTAAGAAGTTCACAACCTGATAGTATTTATTCTGAAATTTGTCTTACAGAGTTCCCCCAAAGAAAAAAATATGTAACAAAAATGTTAATATCCTAACAATGTATGTCATTAAATAGTGGGTTATAAGCAAACTCCCTATCTCATCCTCCCTTAAAGAAAAGTTAATTATATTTTTGAAAGAAAACTCATTTAAAATATGAAAATTAGGATATTCTAGTTGCATAAATACATTTATACAATATTCATGTTTATTTTCTAGCTTTTGTACACCCATACACTGATTGACTAAACAAATACTCTTTATTTTCCATTTCTTCACTTACAATGAACTCCAGGATGCACTTAAATGATAAATATCAAAGTGATAATACTATCTTCCATTGACAATTAGCATAAGCCCTTTTGAAAAATGTAGATGTGTAAATATTCCTATTATATCTTTCAGTGTTTGCAAACATTTTTCTCAACTATCACATACAGTAATGTGGAGTACATGATTCATAAATAACTCTACAGCCTTAAAATACCTTGTTTGTGTATTTTACTTGCAAAATTAAAGCATTGTCTTCCACAGGTTTTATGGAGATACAAAGGAAAGAAACCTGACACATTAGCAGCCAATACCCGACTCTATGATTGGATACCCCAGAATGATCTTCTTGGTAAGCTAGGGCAAAAAATCTGTACAATTGGATGATGGAAAAGTTAAGTAACTATATTAACAGCAAATATATTTGGTAACTATTTAATAATTTAAAATTTTCACTTTTTACTTCCAGTTATAAAGTTTTAAATCGGAGTTAATGAACTGGCATTCACAAGAGAGCACTTTTGCTTAGGACCCTCATTTCTCTTCAAGTTTCAATCTCAGTTCAGATATCACCTCATTAAAGTCTTTCAGACATACAGAGGGAATTAATTACTCATTTCTTGAGATCACAGTTTTCTGAAATAGTAGTACCCCATGTGCTCAGTTTTTGTAGAAAATGCCACCTTCCTCATTGAATTAACCTATTTCTTCCCCTGAAATTCTATTAATGTATTATAATGAAATTCTCACCCATTTCTCAACCATTTCTCAAACTAGGTCATCCCAAAGCGAAAGCTTTCATCACTCATGGTGGAACTAATGGCATCTATGAAGCTATTTATCACGGAGTTCCTATGGTGGGAGTTCCCATGTTTGCTGATCAGCCCGATAATATTGCTCATATGAAAGCCAAAGGAGCTGCAGTGGAGGTGAACATAAACACAATGACAAGTGCAGATTTGCTCAATGCCTTGAGAACAGTTATCAATGTACCTTCGTAAGTACTGCTGCTTTTAAAAGCTTACCATTGATCATGTTACCCATCATACTAGAAAATTAGCTTAAAAAAAAACAAATTACTGTAGATCTAGAAAGTTTTATACAACTGTCATGGTAATCACAAAACAAAAATCTGGAGTAGAGACTCTCAGAAGATGTGATAAAACTGAAAAACACCAAGGAAAAACTATCCAAATTAAAAGTCAAAAGAAATTCAAAAATAGAATTAACAGATAAACCAACAGGAAAACGAAAGATGGAGTGGCAGTAATTAAACCCAAAATATCAATAATCACCTTAAATGTGAAAAGTGGTTTCTGGTTGTACTTTAAGGAGATATTTTCCTGGCATAGCTTACATTTCCTGGGCATGTTTAATTAATTTATTAATTATTTACAGTGTTATTTTTAATAATTTATTTTAACAGCTTACCTATATCCTTTATTACCGCTTGTTGTTCTGTAATCTGATTTTTAATCTCTTATTCATAACCCTTACTTTTTATTAAAATTCAAATATCCTCTTTTTTAATTAGGTCTTATGCTTGATTACATTCTAATTTTGTCTTGTTTCATGTTTATTCCAATATTGGCATTTTCAGGTTTATTCCAATATTCCAATAATAGCAATCCCCAAATTGTTATTAAGTATGATTTTCATCTTGCCCCTCAGTATTTTCCCTGAATTGGTATAGCTTCCTTATATTTAAAATTGTTTCCAGGTTATCTCAGATTCAGTTATTTCATAGTAAACTTGAAGAATAATAAAAACATTCCATCCATATTACTAAAGTCTAAAATTTAGACTATAGAGGGGAAAGAAGACTCAGATGGAAATTTGTGCAACTTTTTAAATTGAAAATAGTCTGTGTAAAATCATATACACCAACCACTTGTACCAGAATTTTCTAGACAAAGGTGGGCTCTGTATTCACCTCCAAAATGGGAAAGCACTGAATAGTTTCCTTAAATTCATCTTAAAAGTCAGCCCTGATTGCCCATTTTGTCCTCCCATTCACATTCCAATCAAAAGACTTTAGTAATATGCACATTTAAGTCAGAACTTTATTACAGATATTTTTAGTACAAGAGCTGGTTAACTGATTTGGCCAAGTTTACTATAATCTTTTGCTTATAATATATGATAACCTTGATGTCGCAATCTCAACTGTTATCAGGTTGCTACTTGCTGATAATTTGATTTATTTTACTAAATATCAGAATAAGTAAGTTCTGTGATCTTTAAAAACACTATTCCATTTCACGGAATGCTCATTAAACTGTATACTGTTTCAAAAATTATTGGTACAAATAGAATGACAAATACTTTTAGACTTTTGCAAGAAAAACCTGAAAGAATTTATTTCAAAATAGCTTATTACTAACTCTAAATTTAATGATAACTCTGAAGTTAGCTGGGACCAAAAGAGTACCATGTAAATTGCATATATGAGTGAAATTGTATTTCCTTTTCTTATTTCTTAAAGTAATTAAGGAAACATACAAGATTATATTTAAGTGCATAAGCCATAATGGCTTTAATTATTCAAAATTTATTCCACAAAACATTAGTATTAAATAAATATTAAAATAGTGATTAAAAATGAGGATAGCCCTTTCTTATTCTAACAGATTTATAGAAAAACATACTTCATTTTTATTTAGATTAACATGTATAAGTTTATCTACCAAGTATACATGTATTTCCAATTTTAAATCTCATAGATGGAGAAAAACTTGAATCAAAGTATGATTTAGAGTGATAGACTTTTATTTCCACTGTAGTTGACCTAAAATGTGTTAAGATGAACCATGTGAAATTGCTGCTTGATTCTACCTGTATTTTAATTCAAGTGAAAGAGAATGTAAGTATTCTTTTTCGCTGTACACACTACACACACTACACACACACAAACACATACACTAAATAATCTTTGCTATTGGACGTAGTACCATCTTTACTAATTAATGATGATTGTAGTTCTCCTCCATGTTCTACTTACATTAGAATATCTATTCACAAACCACTTTCTTTCTGTCATATTTATGTCTCCAAGTTGGAGCTTTTATTTCTAATACAAAACCAAAAGTAAACATATTAATTTTGGCTACCTACTGAGAAATGTCAAATGAAAAATCTGCCCTTATACACACTTATACCCACTGTTACCTGAGAAATCATTATAACTATTTGATAACTATTGATAATATTGATGCCATATTCATTAGGGCCTCTAATTCATTTCTATTTACCTTGAGAACAATCCATGCTTGTTAAAGTCCATGCCCTTGCCATTTCTAAAATTACCCTAGTATTTTTATCCAGTCCTGACATTGCCAAAATAGACAATGTCCTTTGCATTACAAATGCACAATGTACAGTGCACAGTGCAGGAATTATCTCAGTGCCAAGATCTTAGACACTGAAAAATGACTCAGTAATTTTGAGTTACATTTTCCTTGTCTGTCATCAAAATTAGCCAGAAACTAGGGGACATGCTTATGGAATTTTTTAAAGAATATTTTCACACAACATTGGGTTATTCACAGTCATTTTCTTGGAACAATCTTGGAAACTACTCTTCATACAATATCAAAATTCCTTCTTGAAAAAATTAGACTGTATATTTGCAAATTTTTTATTCCACTTATGTATATATTTGCATTGGGCCACATATTGTTAAAATACATATTTCTTCCATGCCCTCCCATTTGCAGTTCTTATAATGCTATGGAACCAGTACAGCTCATGTCACAGCAAGAATTGAATTTTTCCTTAGCCCATCTATGGGCTTTGACTTTTAAAATAGAAAATGTGCATCACATGTTTATCTTTACTAAAAACAATTACTCTGGGTTTTTTGCTACCAGTTATAAAGAGAATGCAATGAGGTTATCAAGGATTCATCATGATCAACCTGTAAAGCCTCTAGACCGAGCTGTCTTCTGGATTGAGTTTGTCATGCGTCACAAAGGCGCCAAGCACCTGCGGCCAGCCTCCCACGACCTCACCTGGGTCCAGCTCCACTCTTTGGATGTGATTGGGTTCCTGCTGGCCTGTGTGGCAACTGCTGTATTCTTGATCACAAAATGTTGCTTATTTTCTTGTCAGAAATTTGGTAAAACAGGAAAGAAGAAAAAGAGGGAGTAGGTCATTATCAATTTGGTAAATACCTGGGTGGGAAAAACTCTTGTTCATTTTTTGTTACCATGACTTTAGGAAACACACTCTATTCTGTCTCAAATTTCCCACTCCTCTACCATAACATTGAACTAAAGCCCAAAATTCAATCATTTCATTAACTACTGAGGATATCCCTTCTTTTGTCTCTTCCAAGATGGCTTTACCCTATTCCTCTCGCTTTTATGACACAGGGACACTAATAATTTTATGCTTATTATATTCATTATATCAATTTTTCTTTACTTTTAACATTAAGTGATATGCTGATTGATAATATGTTGAATTTTGGGAATACACAAAACAAGAGCTGAGTTTGATGGAAATAGAGAACAGAGAAGAATAAAATTCACAAGTTCCCCTAGAATATACAAATCAGAGGACCATCATAGGAAATTTGTATAAGAGTAATGATTTCTGTTTCTCATTAAAAAAAGTCCTTCTGCTTACCCAGTATTTCTAGGGTCAAAGTATGAAGAGATAACAACTATCACATAACAATATCACACTAGGAAAGGTCCACATATTCCTATTAAACACACAGATAATCCTGACCTGCATTCCACCGTTCATCAACAAAGTAATCTTGTGTGCCCTTTACTGCAAGTGCCTGCACACTATCTGCAAATAAAAGAGTTAGAGTCATTTTTTTCTTTTCAGGAACAAAGAATGTCAGCAGTATGTTAAAGTGAACAGATCATTTTTAGTGAATAAAAAAAGAAATATTGATAAGGATTTTTAGTAAATTAATGAAAGTTTTAATTAATAGCATAATAACCTCAAAATTAAACATCAATTAATTATACTTAAAAATCACTAATGCTCATAATCTAGTAACACTGTTTATAATCAAAACCTTAGTTTTCTGCTAAAACAAATATTTACTTGGCAAGTAAGATTATTGCATTATTTTTGTCTCTATCTTATCTCTATCTCATACCTCTATCTTACATAAACTTAAATTCATTAGTCCATTGTTATGACAAGGATATATATTAGCAGACCTGCTTGACCATGGATATGATATAGTAAATGTTTATAAATGCAAAACACTAAAGATAAATGCTCATCTTTGAATCAGTTTTTCATGATTTAATGAATGAATTAAAGATTGCAATTTCTTTACCCCTTATAATCTTAATGGCATGCTTAACTGTAATTTTAATTTAGTATTTGATATATAATTGAGGACATAAATGATAGCAGTTGGCTTAGTGACAATGTTGAAATTCTTATTAATTTCAGTATGCTATATTAACAATTATTTCCAATTTAAAAATATGTCATTAATTAAATACAAATAAATTCTTTTTGTGTGTGTGTGTGTGTGTGTGTGTGAAGTCTAAAGATGTATTTGTTGGCTGCTGGTATTTTTAAAGTGTGATTCATATTAATGTTTTTTATTTTTATTTCTGAATGAAAGAACTGGATAGTAGGCCAGAAATGCAGGGGCTGAGAGGATTCACTGGAGACAGAGTGTGGAGCAGAACAGGCTGATTTATTGAAAAACACTGCTGAGGGGAGCAGCGACTGAGACAGGAGGGGTCTGCTGCACCATGTGGGTTAGCTCCCTGCCTGGGGATCGAGCTCAGGCTGTAATGGTGATAGTGCTGAGATGTAATGCCTAGTTTACCGCTGTGTTTTATTTTTATGATTTTCTCGTGTTTAGAGACGAGCTGTTTATGTTTGCCATATATTCAGTTTGTTTTCTACAATCACAATGCAGTGATTACTTAAGAGACAATGAGAGGTGGTCCAGCTGGTGTTGGTACCCCACCTGAGTTTAGATCCCATTTGGTTTCTGAGATTGATCACTCAATACATATGACTCTATTTCCTCAATAGCCACTGCTCACCTAGTTTCTTCTCTCTTGCTCTTTGATTATTTACAAGTTTTTCCTGTGCCTTAATAACTTCAGAACCCACCTAGCAAAAATTATTGGGTGCTATCAACTCCCTTAGTTGTGTCAACTGTAGCATATCCATAGGGGAAGGGGCTTCTGAGAGTGGGCTTTTCTTAGAAATCTTTCATAAAACTGTTCAGATGAGGAAACTTCTCTTCAACAAAGCAGAAACCAAAAACTGTACAGCCTTTATGTTCTTAGACCATAGAAATGCTCAGGAGGCTGAACTTAACATTCTAACTTATTTTGTGCCCTTTATACTCTGGCAGTATTTCCTTAGATTCAGGTTCTTTGCCTGATAGGATTATCTAAATTTTGATCTACTCCAAATTAATGTAAAAATATGTCCTGTTTGAATCATATCACAGCTTTTCACTGGCCTTTACTATTTTATATTAGAATATTAAGATGTATTCTAGTAATCGACTGAATACTAGACACAGTTGTACTGACACTCATGTATCAGAAACCTAGTTTATCTTGGCCATTTTGTATCAATCACTACAGCTAAGAGAGTAACACCTTCTCTGAATTCTAAAGCAGAGGAGCTCAAAATAATCAAGTAGCACTCATAGCTTACAGAGATATTTTAGTAAAAAAAAATAACAAAAATCTGAATAGTGTGAAGGAAACTGAAATGAATGGTGACGTACACAGGGACTAGCAAGAGTAGAAGCCATTACCAATCCATTAGAATAAGACATAAAGAATGTTATAATATGCCTAGAGGTTATTGAGAATTAGAATTGGGGCTATGTAAGAAGAAACAAATAACAACAACAGTCATAATTAAAAGTATAAATAGATAAGGAAAGGTTCCAACCCAGGATGGGAATAGTGATAAAATACAATTACTCTCTTCCCCCCCCATGGAATTCAACCAGAAACCACATGGTGGAGGAATACAGTTAAGATGCAGACGTGAGTCTCAACACCAAGATGATTGGGAGACAGGTCTCATCTATCTCTTTAAGTTAAGTTTACAATGTTTATGCATATAGTCAATGAGATGGCATATTTAGACATAATAATCCATCACCCACCAAATGTATAGACTTTCTACTTTCATTAATGCTAAATGAAACTTGAAAAAATCAGTAATGAACAGATAACATATAGTGGCTATATGTGAGGAGTAGCTAAACTGAACTTTGAATCATAGTTTACAACCCAAAAATAATTATATAAACTATTTTTTTTCAACAACTCCCTTTAAAGTCATTTTAAAAAAGCACTCAGAATATATTTGGATATTTCTTTGTAAAATTTATTAAAATTTTAAAGCTGTCTGGAGTGTTCTTTTCATTTTCAAAGACACTTACTCAAACAACATGCATGAAATGCTCTTAGAATCCACACATGTGAATCCAAATTTTGTGAGGTTTACTTCCCCTCACCAAGGACTAGTGATACAACTCTATACAGTGAAGTAAGCAATATTATGGAAGATCCTAAAACATTTTTTCCTGATGGGATAGTGGGTATGTTCAAAAGAGATAAGAGCAAGAGAGAATTCAAGGAAGACATTCTAGAGTCATGATGCATAACCAAAATCTTTAAGAATGACTAAGATTTACCCACACAGTATAAGAAAGATTTTACATATAGTGATTAAAGTGTAGACATAAAGGAATGGGTTGATATGAAATTTTTGGAGCTGTTGATATTAAATAACAAAAACCTGAACATAATTCCTACTCTTCACATCAAATTGCAGTATTTCCCTACTCAGTGGATAACACCAAAACTTTGTCAATTCTCAAGTGGACCTCTACAGAGTCTCCTAACCATACTTTCTAATTCCACATTTTACCCTATTTATTTCACAATTCCCTCTTCTTTCAGCAAACTTATCTTTTATGCTAGATCCAACTTGTCTCTGTTCACTTCCGAACACCTCAGATACAAATTCCACTTCTGGTATACCGCGATGACTTGCCCCACTACTGAGCCTCCAATGCACTGCGTTCATGGTATCAGGATACATCCTATATCACAAACCAGAGAAGAAACGTGCACACTCTGATTTTTTTGTCCCCTTCCTCTGGAATACCTTTACCAGCTCTTGTTAATCCTTTATATTTCAACTTAAATTTAATCTTATTAAAGTAGTCCTTTCCTCCCCACCTAATTCCCTTCCAAAACTACCCTGTTGATCAAGCTTATTTTTTTTCTTAAGTATGTATTGATCAAAATTCCAGTTTGGACAAGAAGAGAACTTTAGAAAGACTGACATTCACTGTAATGAATCTCATGCTAAAAATCCATTTACTAAAGGAAGAGAAAGAAAGAACAATATACTTATAGGCAAGTTTGTAATATTCAGGGTAGGAAGTAAACATTTTTTTTCCACATATCCTTCAAGCTCTAATGTACACTCAAGTGTTTTAAACTCAAGCTATGTACAACGACATTCTTCCACATACTGAGAAACGCTATACCATCTTATCTACCATCAAATTACACCTGGCAGTAGTTCAAAAACCTTTCAGGACCCTTGGTGATTGCTGTGTCCCTTGCCACCTCTAGACAACGGCCTCCCACTCTTTTAATATGAATGTGTCCACTCATAGTAAAACAACTTCACATTCTTCTAAATCACTAGCCACAATTCTCTTCGATCATATCCAGCTATCCTCATCTTATAGAGGTCCGTTTCCTTTCTTTCCTTATCTTTACATTCACATGATTTTTAATCATCGAATGATGATTGGTAAAATTTGTGTTGTTTTTATCTTTTTCCTTTTTTGAGGTTTGATTGGTTTACAACACTGTATATGATTTAGGGGAAGTGTTTCACACCTCCTCACATGTACATTACCACCACGACCCCATCAGTCAAGCACTTGTATCTGTATCATAAATCCTGTGCCCCCTCCCTTCTTGGCTTTCATCACTTTGCACCGCTCTAGTTAGCCTCAATCCTGATACTTCCCATAGTCAGCACATATCTCTCAACTATCCGAACTTATCTTTGCCAAGAAAGGTGTTCTCCCATTACCATTTACTAATAAATACCGGGTATCTATGGAGGGGCACTAATGGAAAAATATTTGAAAAACTAAGGAAAATACCTTTTCCAAACTTAACTCTCCTTAACATAAATGTAATAATTATTATCAATGATTAAGAAAATACATAAATGTTCATTTGATATAGCCAAGGGAATAAAGATATGAGTTATAAAACCGTTAACCTTTGGGGCAAAAATATATATAAAATTATGAGTAGCAGTGGTTTAGGAAAGAAATAGAACCAACTCCAAAGTCTCTAAAAGAAATCTGCTAAAAATTAACCAAGAATCAAAGGTCATGGAAAATAAAATTTAGATGAGATATTGCAAAAGCATGCAAGTTGACACTGAAGGAAAAACAAAACATCAAATGGCAAATAGAAAGCTGGATGATGAGTGGAAGGGAAAGTGGGTAAGTTCATAGAGAATAAAACACTAAGTAAGTAATCTAAGACCAAAATCTAAGATAAAGTTGCGAATAATTAATCCTAGATTAATTAATTATTACAGAAAAGATCTCTTAGATTAGATGGCATATTAAAGGAACAGGAAAACAAGAGGTCAAAAGACAAAGTGATAACTGGATGGTGAATGGGGTAGGTCTGACAGAGTAAAAAACTAATCATGCAAAGTCACAAAGAAATTTAGAGAACATTTCAGATGAATACGTAGACAAAAGTTTAAGAGCTTGTCATAAATAGATTATGACCATGTCAATTCTCCCGTCTGGAGAAACTTTCAGAAAGTTTACATCATTACTGGAACAGAGACTCATTGCTGTATTGTTTATTTATTTTATGGTTAGAAACTAACAAAGGAAATACTTGCCTAGTTATACATTTATAAATTGGAGCATTTTCAGCTTTTCTTATAAGTGAAGACTTTTTATTCTCCTTTCCCACATGCTTAGTAATATTTACCTTCATTGTTTGAAATATTTAAAATTTTTCTAAAAGCCAAAGTTACACATTTAGGTATTGGAAACTCTTGATGGGCTGAGTCATTGGCTACTTTCACCTGTTTTCATTCTGTCCAAAATCTGTCAAGCATTTTTCCCTTTTCATTAAATTACAATTATTAATACAAAGGAAAAGGTATCAGATGTCCTAGAGCAAAAAACAGTAAATCACAGTAAGGTGGAGGTGAAACACCTCCATTTTGCTCCAATAATCTTTCTTTTGTAAACAACGCAAGGGACAAAATGCCTTTGAACTATGGAACAGAAAGTTTCTTAATTCATGATGAAATCTGCATCATTAGGGATGACTCAGGCTTCTATGCTTGACTTTCAATATAACCAAGAGGACATTCAACTTTCTATGGGTATTTTGTTTATTATTTGAAGGCTGACTGAGTGCACCTGGAGACCAACCATGTTTATTATTTTTATTATTTATTTCATTCATATATATTTTACATCATTGTTCATTTTTATATAACAATCCATGTTTAATGTGTAAGGTCGCTATGATTTGTAGAAAACAATGTATTCAACTGCTACTGACATTGGCTTTGGGACATTTTCAGAGGTTTAAGGAGCAGTAAAATGGGTTCGAGCAGAGTCTATGTTCCATGGATCTTCCTAAAGGATGAAGATCATCGTCAGTGAAGAAATATAAGCATGTTTAAACAACCACAGAATTAAATTAAAATGTCATATTTTTTTTAAATGGATATAAACACAATGATATGGGAATGAAAATGAGAATATGGCCATTTAGAATGCTCTATTCATCACATATTTTAAAGAGTGCAGAAAAGTACTGACCTAAAAAAAAAACTTTAGTTAACTTTGTATGCATAAAATAGGGATAATTCCTTAATGCCTATGTGGATGATGCTAGAAGGCTGCGGAGGTGAGAGTACATTATTAACTCTGAAATCTTCTCACTTTCATGGAATCTTACTTGTAGAGTAGAACTTTTTCATGTTGGTTGTGTGGAGATTCAATGGGAAGAAATGATACATTAGGACCCGACTCTCAACTCCTTAATTAGATTCCCAGAATGATGTTCTTGTTAAGATTATGGCAAACAAATAATAACAGAAATCAGAGGGAGAGTAATGGAGCAGCAATGTAATGAGACATTTACTCTGAAAATGTCAAAAACAAGGAGTTAATTATCTAACACCCATAATTCTCAATAGCTTCTTCATTGGTCTTCTTATTTCATCCTCCCCTACCAAAGATCTGTGTTTCTCATTGCTGTTATAGTGTTTTAATATTTAAGATGATGGAGGTCAACACCAATGTGAATTCAGTAATTCACATAGCCTAAAAAATAAGCTCATCTTATAGACTGTGAAACACTTTGTGCTTGATACATCCATCACTTGTCCTTTATTTCCAAGCATCCCAAGGTGTGTGTGTTCCAGATGAATTAATTTTAATTTCAGAGATGATATTCCTTTACTTCCATGAAATTGATGTTGTTTGCAACTAGATTCACTCCTGCACTTGTCTACTGTACGTAACACAGAACAACTTCATTCTAAAATCACCTCTGAGTTAAAACTTTCTCTCATTTCCTCAGAAAAACTTCTTTTTGAAATATATGAACATTCATAGGATCCCATGAGCAGAGTAGTCCTGGAGAAAAAAAAATCTCATTCTTTATTATTTATACTGATAAATTTCTTTTTTTAACTATGGAGCTCACAATTTATTGTTTTCCTTGATCTTTTACTTACATCACCCCAAAACCAAAGTTTTTTATCACTCATGCTTGGAGGCAATGACATCTATGAAGTCCTCTACTATGGAATTCCAAGTTGACAAAATCCTAACAATTTGGATCCAGAAAGAAATAAAGCAAGTCTGTACTTGAGGAATAAAACAACTGAGTCATCAATCATTAAAACATTTCATAGCAATGTATAAAAAATTACACATAATGAAAAAAATTCTCAGCACAATTTATACAAAATGAAAAAATAAAATGAAAATTTGAAATGCCTCACATCAATTAAAGAACTAGTATTTTTTTTAATTATTAAAGTTTGCAATTGCTTCTTTGTTAAAACTTCCCACAAAGAAACTTGTAGTCCTGATGCACACACTAGAGAGTAGTTCTAAATACTTAAACAATAAATACCACCAGTCTTCCACAAACTCTTCTCAATAATTTCAAGCATATCAACAATTTCTGTTTCATTTCATGAGGTCATGCTTACAAGCAAAATTAAAGTGACATTAAAATGAAAAAAATTAGCAATAATTCTCTTCCTAATCAACTATTATGTAACTAAATAAAATAACATATAAAAAGAATAAAACATTGTGACCAAAATTAGTTTATTCCAGGATTAAAAGTTCAGCTAAATATTTGGCAAAAGACAGTATAATTCAATAAACTCCCTTTTGTGACACTTAAAAAGAAATAAATAGGTAATGATACATTGGAATTTTGAGGTGTTTGGTTAATTATAGGAAATCAGAAAGTAAATTCAAAGATCTTACTAGTTTCAAACACATTTTGAACTACGTTATGTAGGTCTAAAAGTCTTAATTTTTATAATTATTGATAGTCCCATTTTTCTTTTCCCCATATGTGAAGGGTCATGATTAGATTCATATTTGCATGAATATAAAAATTGGTTCACAAATGTGGGTATAACTGTTATGCCAGTGTTTTAACATTTCTCAGTTTTAACATCTCGTGTGTATATGTTTGTGTGTGTGAATGGTGTTAAACTTGATAATAATTTCTGAATGTCCTTAGAATCAAACACATTATAACTTTGAAAGCTCACTATTGGAATAAGATATATTCCTTACCCTAATAGGTTCTATGGAAATTTGATGGCAAGAAACCAGATACTTTAGGGGCAAACACTCAGCTATATAAATGGCTCCCCCAAAATGACCTTCTTGGTAAGATTCTGGGAAATAAACACTGAAATTAGAATAAGTTCAACCACCTGATAATAGTTCAAAAGGAAACAAATTTTTTGAACATTATTGAAAATATCAGGTTTAGCTTCCTTGTATTTATTTTCCAATCATATAAAAGATAATATATAAAAGCTGTCAATTTAATAAATAGCCACATTCCTTATGCTTAGAATCAAAGTGTTTTATTTCAGGTGTAATTACTTCTCTGGAGATATTTTTTTAGCCATAATGTTTCTTTGCTTTCCTCCACCACCATCTCTTGTATCTACTTGAATTTTTCTACATCCCCCTCCCTCTTAACCTCAGAAAACATCATTTTTTATTAATATTGCCACTTTTTATAGTATTTTGCTTTCTCAAATTGTGTGCTATATATATCTCCAGTTATTATTTTTGTCATTATGATTTGCTTTACTACATATAATTTCCTTGAATTCTTTCCATTTCTCTGCATTCCAGTATTTATTCTTTTCTTACGGCTGAATAGTATTCTATAATGTGAATATACCACTTCTTGATCCATTCTTAAATCAACAGGTAATTAGTTTATCCCCATGTCCTAGCTATTATAAATATTGCTGCAATAAACATTGTAGAAAATATACTCTTTGTATTAATGGTTTTATATTCTTTATATAGATGCCCTTGTGTGAGTTTGTTGGGTCATACTGTATTTCAGTTTTTTGTTTTTTTAAGGTAATTCCAGATTGCTTACCATCATGGCTGCACGGTTTACATTCCTGCCAGCTGTTAATAAGGCTCATTTTCCTTCCCATCTTCTCCAGCACTTTTTGGAGGAAAATTTATGTGTACCGTCTGCACAGGTGTCACCTCCTTATTAAAAGTGATAATGAACACTTTTCTCATGTATGTTTAATCCTATTGTATATCTTTGTGAATTGCTTGTTCAGATCTGCTATTTATTAATTGGTCTATTTGTTTTATTTTATTGTTGGATTTTAAAAATATATTTTGGAATTTAACTACCCTCCTGTAAGTTATGTGACATGTGTTATCTACATTTTTCCTTCACAACAAAAATTTTTTTGATTTGAAACAATCCCAGTTGTCTATTTTTGCTTTTATTTTCCTTGCCATGGGGTCAAGTCTCCAAAAACATCTTTATAATTCATGTCATGGAACAAATCACCAATATATCTCAGCTATATATGTATTTTATTGTGGAAGCTATTATATCCTGATCTTCAATGCATTTTTGGTTTTGGTGCTCGGAACAAGGGAGTGATTCAATAATATTCATTTGCATGTGACCTTAAGCTTTCCCAGCACCATTTATTTTTTCTATAAAACTTTTTCATTTATTGACATTGTTGTTTAATTTTGTATAGTATTTGTTTTCTCCCCTTCTGTGTTGTCGCCATAAGTCTCCCACCACTACATCACCATGAATCAACACCAGAGTCCCTTGTGCTCTTCCCCGTCTGATTGATATTTTGACCCATCTCCCTCTGCCTCCCCTGTTGTTTGCCTCAGATCTATAGTTTGCCTGCAAGTTTTGTCTCTCTTTTTTTTTTGACCCATAGTTCAGTTTTCCTGTATTTCTCCTATGAGTAAAACCATCCAATATTTTTCTTTTTCCTCTGACTTATTTACTGAGCATAATTCCTTCAGTTATAGTTATTTTGCTACAAATTGTATGAATTTATCTTTTTTGATTGCTGAATAGTATTCCATTGTGTATATATTCACATCTTCTTGATCCCATCATGTGTTTTGGGGCATTTAGTTTGTTGCCATATCTTAGTTTTTGTAAATAATGCTGCTGTAAAATAGATGTGCAAGTTTCCTTTCGATTTAATGTTTTTGTTTCCTTTGGGTAGATTCCTAGAGATGGAATCACTGAGTCATATGATGTCTCCTTTTTTAGTAGTTTGAGGAATGTCCACACAGCTTTCCCTAGTGGTTGCACCAGTTTGCATTCCCACCAGCAGTATAACAACTGGGTTGTTTGTTTTTGTTAAGTTGTGTAAGCTCTTTAAATCTTTGATATCTGTCCCTTATTGGTTGTGTAGAGAAAAAATATTTTCTCCCAATCTGTAGGTTGTCTCTTTCTTTTGGTTATTGTCTCTTTTTTTTTGTGCAGTTGCATCCTATTGATGTAGTCCCAGCTGTTTATAGTTTTCTTCATTTTCTTTGCTACTGGGGATGAATCCTTTGTATCTCTCTTTCTTTTTCTTGTTTAGTTCTTTTTATATCTGTATTTTCAAACATGATTCAGTTTTCCATTTCATCCATTATATTTTTGGTGGCTTTTCCCAGAACTTTTTAATTCCTCCATTGATCTTTTAATCTGTTTCAGTTCCTCTAATTTCTTTATTCTCCATTTTGTTGATTGTGTTTCTCTTTGCATTCTGATCTTTTTCTGCTCCTTTTACTTTTTAATTAAGGTAATTCTGAAATGTTTATCTGTTGGACTGAGAAATTCTTCCATGTCAGTGTCATTAGGTTCTGGTAGCTGATTTCCTTTCTGAGATGTATCGTTCACAGTATGGCTTGCTTGACTAATTACATCTTTTTATAAAAGATTTATTTGTATTTATTTAGGCATACAAGAACTGGGGTGTAGACCAAAGACGTGGAGGAGGCAGGTGAGAGGATTCACCAGAGACAGAGTGGGAAGCAGAATAGACAGATCTACTGAAATACATTGCTGAGGGGAGCAGTGGGCAAGAGAGGAGAGGTTTGCTGTGCTATATAGGTTAGCTCCCTGACAAGAGATCGAACACATGCCACAGAGGCTGGTGACAGCTAAATAGCCTTGAGACTTTAATCCGTGCACCATCAGGGATGGCCTACATGTTCTTTTCTTCCATTTGTTGGTTTTCAGGTAGGTTTTACGTGTGACCCAATATGCCACTTTCCTTCTAATCACCATTTATTGAAAAAAAAACCAAAAAACCTTTCTTTCCCTGTTGTATGCTTGTGACTGTATATCATAAATTATGTATTACTATGTGTGCAAATTGAATTCTGCACATTTGATTTTGTTCCATTAATGTATTTGCCCTTGGTTATGCCAATACCGTATTGTTATTACTAGTGTAGCAAAAGTAAAGTAATTAATTAATTGCAATACTAGATTAAAAATTTATATATTAGGCCTGTAGTTATAAAGTACACAGCAGAAAACATTGGTCATTATCTCATGCATCAATGATAAAGATTTTGTGAGGGATCAATCCCTATAGCAAGGGAAATAAAATAAAATAAAAAATAATTGATATTACCCTAAATTAAAAATCTTTTGCACAGTGAAAGCAAAGATAAATAGATCAAAAGATACGCCACTGAGTGGGAGGTAATATTTATCCATTAAATAACTTACAAAGGACTAATTTCTAAGGTATACCAAAAAACTCACATAATTCAAAGCAGAAAAACAAACTATTTAATTAACAAGTGAACAGCATATGTGAACAAACAATTCACCCAGAAAGATAAAGCATCCATTAAAAAATATGTTCACTATCACTTTTAATAAGGAAGTGCAGGTTAAAACCACAATGAGTTGTCACCTGGTACCTGTGAGAAGTATATAGGTGTCTGCTTCATTGTTGCCTGGAGAGGCCAATGGGACATGTCCTGTGACATGGATCTCTCCATAGGGCCTGGTCCCACAATGGCTGATACATGACTGTCCAGCCATTTAAATGCCATGTGGAGATCCACAGTGTCAGGCCTCTGTACACAGCCCAATTATCAGTACAAACTATCAGTGGGGAAGGTTCATGGGCCACCACCATCCATACTGCTCACAGTTCAGCCCATTGGCTGCCCTGTCCTGTCCCAGTTTCAAACCAAATGGTGTCTGTTTCTGGGTATACAGCCACAGCTGTCCAAGACGCTTTCTGGCCCCAGCTGGAGCCATCTGTGTGTGTACCAGGCCTCTGCTAGAATCAGTGTTTGTCCCTCCTTACAGGGACTATCTTTAGGTTTGGCTTCTACACAGGCTTCTGAGGTCGGTTCCAAACAGACATATGTCACCAGACCAAGAACCTCCTGCAACTCCGCCCTTAAGGGGCTAGTTGACCGGGTACAGTGCTGTTCTAAGTATGCCCCCCACTTTGCCAAGGTGGCATTTGAACAGCACCACTACGGGGCTTTGTTATCCAATCTCGTGCCCACCTAGCTAATGGGTAGGTGGTTCTCACTAAGACAAGAACTGTGGTAGTTATATTTTCAGTAGTTAGTAAGGCCACATACACCATAGCTAGCTGTTTCCCAATTAAGGAATACCTAGTCTCAGCCCCCTTCCAGAGTTGGGACCAGAACCTGATAGGCTGTCACAGCCTCTCGTCCGCCAGAGTCCCCACCCGAACCCTTCCTGAGTACCATGCGCGTCTAGCTCACAGGGTCGGGATGGGTCAAAACCCTGGAGGGCCTGGGCAGCCTTGATAGTCCATTTGGCTGTGGCAAATGCTGTGTCTGCCTCAGCAGGCCAATCCCATCTGGCCCCCTTATGTATCAACATATACAGGGGTCGTAGGAGCTGGGCCATGTGAGGTATAAATGCCCTCCAGTAACCTAGAAGCCCAGAAAGGCTTGCAACTGTTTTACTGTGGTTGGAGTGTGGTAAGCTTGTACTTTTATCTATTACAGCATCAGGGATAACCTTTGTCTTATCTGACCAGACAACCCCCCAAAACTTACGGACAGTCCAGCCCCCTGCAGCTTGCTTTCATTGATTGCCCAGCCACATGTTTTCAGGTGTGTCAATGGCAGAGGTGCAGCCTTTTCCAAATCTGCAAGAGACTCACTTGTCAACAAAATGTCATCAATATGATACATGTGTACCGAAGATGGCCTCTCCCACAGGGCCAGATCTGCTGCTACCAGCCCGTGGCACAGAGTAGGGCTGTGCAGATATCCCTGTGGGAGCACAGTGGATGTTCACTGCTGGCCTTCCCACATGAAGGCAAACTGGTCCTGACTCTCTGGGGCTACATCGATTGAGAGAAAAACATTTGCCAGATCAGCCACAAAATGATACATGCCTAGCTCATGGCTCAGATGATCCATCAATTTGGCCACTGACAGCACTGCGGCATGCAAGGAGGGGACTACTTTGTTTAATTCTCGTTAGTCCACTGCCATGCGCCAAGAGCCATCAGGCTTCTTCACTGGCCACACGGGCGAGTTGTAGAGGCTTCTTCACTGGCCACACGGGCGAGTAAGAATAATGCCCACTTTCTCCAATTCCAAGATGGTGTCTGAAATTTCCTCGTGACCTTCTGGCAAGCGATATTGCTTGGCATTAATTACTTGCCCAGTGACTGGCAGTTGTATGGGCGAATGCTTAGCATGTCCACGCACCACTGCCTTTACCATACGCACCCTAAGATGAAACTCTCCGGCTGTGGTCTCCAGCCACAAGCCACACAGCACATCCACCCCCAGGATATACAATGGGGTAGGCGACACAAACACTTTATATTCGTTGGGGTGTAATCGCCCAGTCTCAAGGGTACTCTTACTGCTGTCACCTTTACACTTTGGCCTCCATAGCCGTACATTAGTCTGGGACCAGTGGATGGCAAGCTCCACATGTGGCCTCGGGTCCCCACCCGTCCCCTGTGGATGGGTTCCTCAGCTCTCACGCTATTCAAAAGTGAGCAGGACATCTCCTGGGGCCTGAGTCAACAGCAAGTGGACTTCTAGGCACAGAGCTCATGTCTGAGGCCTGGAACTTCTGGGCTTCCCTTTAGCTGCTGTCCCTCTTGGGGGTGTGAACCTCTGGTCTTCTTGCAGCTGCTTCCATAATTCTAATAGATATGCAGTAGGCTTTGCATGTATTTTAGTATGATCCACACCTGTTTTCACTAAATCAGCCCACATTTGGTTACAGGTAACTTTAACGGGTTTTGTGATGTTAATAGCCTTCCTTGCCCTTATTGGCATTTCTTACGGTTGTTCAACAATTACCCGTATTCCCTTCTGAGGCTGAGAGCACCAGCCTTGACTTTACCTAAACTATCATTATGGTGATATCATGTAATTGACATTCATGTAGGGTGCTAGAATCGTCCTGAGGGATCCAAATGAAGATAAGGGAGCCCTTTGTAGTACCAAATCTCTCATACCTTCTGTGAAACACTCGTTGTCAGGACCACAAGTATTCACATTAAACATGGACTGCCACATCCCCAATTCTCGAAGTACCTGTACCAGCTCTGTGTAAGTCTGCCACATGCTCACTGTTTCTGGCACATCTGCATTGGCCCATATTGTTCCTACGGCAGTCATTATCCATTCCAGCGGACCGTTTTCACGCAAGCCATATCACTAGCTGTTCTGCAGCTCATATCACCAGCTGTTCTGCAGCTCTGTCTCAGCGATGGTTGCAAGGTCATTGAGGACAATTTCTCCATTTCCTGTGCGGAACAAACAATACCATCCACCCCCAGGTCCCACAAATGCAGCAGCCAGGCTGCCAAGTGCTCCCCTGGTTTCTGGTGGAATTGTTTACCCAAGTCAACCAGTTCTGCCTGGGACTGGTATTATATATTCAAAGTGATTAAAGAAAAATAGTTGCCAACCAAAGGCCGACTACTGGCAAAACTGACCTTCATTGTTAAAATAGGTACAAAGAGTCTTCCAGACAAGTAAAAACTAAAGTAGTTAATAACTACTAAACAGACCTTACAACAAATGCTAAAGGAACTTATTTAGGTTTAAGCAAAAGAGTGCTAATTTTTTAAATTAAATCATACATATACATTTCATTGGTAAAGATAATAAAATGTAAAGGTAATTGATCAACTCATACAAAACAGCCAGAAAACAAATGAAAAAATAACAAAATGTATATGCCTATTAATCCTTGCTCAAAATTCACTAAATTCTCAAATCAAAAAACACAGATTTGTTGAATGGATTTTTAAAAATGACCTATTTATATGCTACCTAAAAGACTCTTATTAGATATAAGGACTCACAGGCAGACTGTGAAGGGACAGAAGAAAACATTCCATGCTAATGGAAACCAAAAGATGCTTTAGCAAAATTGATTGAACCTGATGAGGGAAACATGGAAAGCTCTGATTTATGACCAGTCAGTCAGAAACACAGCAAACAGCAGCATGTGGCTGCAGGGTCTGATGTTTAGGAGGTCTTGGGAACCTCCTAGCTTTAGACAGTCAGAAGCACAGTTAATATCCTGGCTTATAATTGTGTTGGGTGTTGTTGGGTGAGGAAGACTTTGAGGACTGAACCGTTAGCCTGTGTAACCTGATCTTATCTTCAGGTATAGAATTGAGTTTAATTATGGGACCTCCAAATAGAGCATGGAATAGAACTGGATTATTAAAAGATGCTATGTAAATCATCATGAAAATTTCAGAGTTACATTAAAGTAGGAAATGTGGATTTACATCAGAATTTCCCTTACACGTTTAGGAGATGATTTGGTTTGAAAAACAGATATCCCCTAAGACACTCTAGAAATGCATGAATCTACTTACAGAAACTGTCAGATTAGGCAAATCTACAGGCGACATAACTATATTCATTGTGGACGAGCACTTGGGAGAGACAAAATCTAGTAAAATACAGCCAAACTAAAGTTGTTTTTTTTTTTTTTTTTTGGAGGAAATAAAATGCCCTCAATTTGATAGTCATGGATGTATGGTAATTATGTGACTTTCCTGTGAAAGACTGAATTAAACTCATTAAATTCAATAGGTGGATTATATGCAAAATACATGTCAAGAAACTTTCACTTATTTATTTATTTAGTACACACACTACCAAATCTCTCATATTCCATCTTTTATAAAAGCAAACAAAACAATTTCTTGTTTTCTTGTGGTATCCAGGAAATTCTGACTCAGTTGTATAGTAGAATAATTGTCTTTAATTCTTCTGTCAGCATTTAGCAGTCACCGTCATCTCGTTCTTCTGATTGTGATTGATGCTCTTCTAAAATAGATCATATTCAAGGTTTTACTTATTACCAATTTTAGATACAAAATTTAACTATGTAAGGAACTTTCCATAAGTGTGAGAGCCTGAAGTATAATTTCTCTTCAGATTGGCTTTATCTTTTCAGCTTTATTGAGTTATAATGAATATACAAAATTGTAAGACTTTTAAAGTGTTCATCATAACTATTTGATTTACATATACACTGTGAAGAGATTTCCCTTGTGAAGCTGATTAATGGATCCATCACTTCACAAATGTGAATTTGTGTATGCATGTCTGGATCCAGATCTGCCCTAGCACAGATAGAGTTGATAATTGAATGGCTATAATTATATGGCAAACGTTTGTGAAACTATGAGTTTGCTCAATATTTACATGGAACTATATCTTATCTCTTCTTTTAAATTGAGACTTTTCTACATAGAAGCTCTAGCCATGCTATCACAGTTGGCAAACTTTTTTTCTCTCTTAAGGCAAAATGATATTCTATTGTGTTTGTATCACATTTATTCATTTAGTTATCATATAACAAACAGGTTATTTACATATCTTAGCTGTTGTGAATATGCTACAATAAACATGGGATTGCAGATATCTTTTGATATCCTGGTTTCACTTCCTTTGGATATAGTTCCAGAATTGGAATTCCTGGATCATATGGTATGGTAGTTATAATTTTGCATATTTGGGTGAAATGTCCACACCGATTTCTGCACGGCTGCACCAACTTATACTCCCTTCACATTGCACAAGGGTTTTCCTTTATCCACATCTTTACAAACTTGCTATCTCATCTTTCTGATGATAGGCATTCTAACAGGTGTGAGGGGATAACATCCTCATAGTTTTCATTTGTATCTACCTCATGATTAGGGATGATGACTTCCTTTTCATTCATCTGTTGACTGCTTGCCTGCCTTGCTTGGAAAAATGTGTACTGAGTTCCTCTGTCCAATATTAAATCAGATTGTTTTCATTTATTGCACCTGAATGGTGATGTTCAATATGTGTTTTGGAGAGTAAAATCTTGTAATACATATAATTGGCAAATATATTGTTACACTTGCATGACTGACTTTTAATTTTAACGATGGTTTCCATTGTTAGGAACTCTTTGGTTTGAGGATTCCTACTTGTGATGTCAGCTTTTGTTGCCTCTGTATTTGGTGTTCTATAAAATATCTCTGCTAAGAGCATTATCAAGGATTATTTCCTTTCTGAGAACTTCTTGTGAATATATAAATGTGCACATAATTCTGCATATTGACCTGTATCCTGGGACATTATTGCATTTGCTTATTAATTCAAACTATTTTTCATGAAAAATTTAGAGTTTTTTATGTATAACTTAATGTCTCTAACAATAAAGACAATTTTAGTTCTTGCTATCTGATATGGATTTCTTTGATGTCTTTTTCTTCCCTGATTGCTCTAGCTAGAGCTCCCTTTAGCATGTGAGTAAAAGTCACAGTGCTAATTAGCTTTACCTTGTTTGTGAAATAGGAAAAGTTCTCAGTTTTTCACCACTGAGTGTGATATTAACTGTAGGTTAGTCATCTATAGTCTTTACCATTTCTTTAACTGATGTATTACCGGTTTACAACACTATACAGGGCTCAGGTGTACAGTTTGTTATCCTGACAATTGCAATTATCACTCGAGGGGCACTGAAAATGTTTAGTCATCCTCCATAAGTCCATCAGTCCATCCCCTTTACCTGATTCATCCCATCTTTTGCCCTTTAATCCTCAGAGTTTAAGGATTTATTTTTGTATTATTTATTAATCCATGTTTCTTTAGTTTTATTAATGCCACAAATGAGTGCTAACTTTCAGGTATTTGTCTTTCTCTCTCTGACGTTTTCATATACATAATTCCCTCCAGAATTCATCTTCTTAAAATAGTTGATTAGTATTCCATTGTGTATATAGACCACATCTTTATTATTCATCATCTGTTCAGCACATTGGATGCTTCAATATGTGATGATCTTTTTCCATATTTGTGGACTTTAAATAGTTCTGCAATATCTTTTTGAATGAGTCTTTATATTCTTCAGACAAATGCTTGGAAGAGGAATTACTCGATCATATGATAGTTCTCTTTAATTTTTCAAAAGATTTATTTTATTTATTTATGCATACAAGAAGTGGGGTGTAGGCCAAAAGTTCAGGAGATGAGGGGATTCACTGGAGACAGAGTGGGGAGCAGAACAGAGGATCTACTGAGAGACACTGCTGAGGGGAGCAACAGGTGAAACAGGAGAGGTTTGCTGTGCCATGATCCCTGGTCAAGGCTTTCCTCATTTTTTTTCCTTCGTTTTTCTTTTTCCTTTTCTGTCTTGGTTCTTTCAGTATCTTTATCTTCCAGAGTGCTTATTCTTCCTTCCATGTGTTTTAATCTACTTTTATGGCTTTCTACTAATGTTTGTAAATCCTCCATTTCCTTCATTTTCTTCTTTATGGATTCATTCTCGTTTTTCAGTTCTTCATTTATATTCCTCAGTTCTTTGTTCTTTTCATTTAATTCTATTATTTTTTTATCATGGCAATTCTGAATTCTTTATCTGTTAGGCAGATGTAATCTTCTATGTCCATATTATTGGGTTCTGAAGAGGGATTTTCTTTCTGTGGTGTATTGTTTTGATGGTCATTTGTAACTTTTTTTCTTCCTGTTGTTGGCCTTCTGCTTTGCTCTGATCATAGCATTCCTGTGCTGTTGGTGCCGGTGGACATGGTTCTTGGTTCTACTTGCTGAGGAGTGTTTGTTGTTTCCTAGTGTCTGAGTTGCCTTGGCTGTGGCTGGGTATCTCCCAGATTTTCTTTTTTCTCTGTTGAATTTCTGTGTCTCGTGGTGTGTCTCCAATGTGTTTCCGGTTCCAGGTGGAATTAGGGTAGAAAAGGGGTGGTGACTTGTAGTAAAAAAAAAAAGTAATAATAAAAAAAATTAAAGTAGAAAAAAAATTTAAAAGGTATTGGGTAGATGTAAACTTGGGGAGAGTTTTGCTTTTAGGTTTTGGAGTTTCTGGGTAGGCCCCCTGTTAGGGTTCAACTCCCCTTTCCAGTGTCAGATGTTACTGTTGACCTACTGTTGCTGCTGTCGTTTTATAGTTGCTAGTAGTCTTTCTGTTCTTTCTCTCTCTGGGGCTTTTCATTTTTCTTCTTCCCCTCAGTGTTTGCGTGGGGGTTATCCCTGCCCCTGGGGTTATGTCTGGTGGGGAGGGGTTGTGAGTTCCTGATCTTAAGTTTCTTTTCTGCTGCTTGTTCCCCACTTCTCCACAAGGGGGTGCAGGGGTGGAGGTTGTGGGCAGCTGTTGGTCAGCATTTCGCCTACCCTAGGTTCTGGGGGGCCACTGTGCAACCTCCTAGAAGTTGGGTGTGGGGCCATGGTGGGGTGTGGAGGGCTCGATTTTCCTTTCTACAGCCCTCCTGTGTGCCAAGATGCAGACACTTTGTGGAGGAGGGTGTGGTTGGAGACAGTTCTAGCAGAAGCCTGTATCCCAGGAAGGGTTACCTCCAGTCAGGTTAGAGAAAAGAAGAGTTCTTTAACATCAGCTCTTGGTGTCAGGTTACAGAGTAGGGAGGAGATTGAGGTGGTCTCAACAGTTTTTCCTGCCTGACCAGTTTCTTAGGCCAATATATCACCTAGCAACCAGTGAGGGATTAGGACCCCACAGGGTGCTGGCAGTTTGTCTTCCCCACTAAGATGTTACTTAGCCCCAGGTGGGGGATGGAACGCAGTGACCCTCGAGCTTTCCTGGACTTTAGAGCTGCCACGCAGGGAAGAGAGGGGGCTCCTGGGGTGGGGGAGTAGGGGTCGCGCTCCCAGTTACTTGGCCAGAGCCCTCTGACCGCACTGCGGTTTCTAACCTTGTATTCAGTGGCGCTCCATAAAGCTGGTTTGTCCTCCTCTCCTTTCTTTTGTTCCTCCATGTGGGATCTGGTGTCTTTTCTCTTCTTTTTACTCCGACTTTTCGGTTTATCTTTAAGTCTAAAGCACCCACAGGGATGATTGTGTTGTGTAGGGCATCCAGTTATCCTCAGATCGGCTCTCAAAATTAGGGATTTTTCTGTCCATAAATCCATATTTTGTGGGAGACCCTAATCCTAGCGTCTGTTTGCCGCCATGTTTTGGGGGCGTGTTTAAACTGCCTTATTCTAATTAAAAATTCTACCAAAAACTACTGGATCAATTAATTTTCAAGCATTGTATGTGGATACAGGAATATGTCATAGTCTATAGACAGTATCAGTTTTGAGAATAGAAATTTTAACTTATTTAGGTTCAGGGCATTCGAGTTTTGAATTTTGCTATAGAATCATTTAAATAGTTAGAATTATGAAAAATATTATGCTTCAATTTATTTTTCAAAAAAAACTAACACTGTTGGCTATTTTGCAGCCTCAGTAATAATGCCTTTTACCCCTATCTGTGAAAAATATTGCCTTTATACATTTTAAGTCATTTCCCAATGTAAAATATTGAAGATAGAAATATAGCAACTGTTACCCACTTCCTTTTATAAATAAACTTTTTATGGAAGACCTAGCTTCATTAGCCTGTTCTTTTTAACTCTCAGTCCTATAAAATGATCCGTCTCATTGCTTTCACTCACATTTTCAGCAGTAATATAGAGTGTAAGGTGTCAACTATAGGTTGAATAATACAGACTCCGTACAGTGAGGAGGCTTGCTGATAGTTGTTTCCTTATTTTTGTATACATGTGAATGCCTGCTTCTATCAAACCAAAGCACAGCTTCTGACAGCTACATAATGATATAATAAGCTATTCAATGTGCTCGTTGAAGGACGTTTGAGATAAGTATTACTATCATGTTTAACCAGATAAGCATGTCTCTATTTTTCTATCTATAAAAACCTGTTGTTTAGGCTAAAATGACTTTTGTGTCTCTTACTTATGCAGCAGATTTCTTAGTAGGACTTTTTGAATACCAGTGAACTTGTGCTCTTGGTTCAAAGGGATAAGAACAATAAAACAACCCTTTGTAATTATCATACCAAGGTTCAAAACAAATGGAGCTTAGAGAAACTCCTGTCACCCAGTTATCCCATGAAAGAGGTTTAGCTGCATATTTAAAAGATTTTGCCTGAGTATGTGATTTTTCAGTAAACCAGAACTTAGATGCTGACTGAAATCTTTTCCTTGGAGACATTGATAATTTTGGCACAAACTCACAATATCTAGGAACCCCAAAAATTAAATGAACTACTAGATAATCACAAAAATTTAAGGAACAACCTAAAGCTAAGGCAGTTATAAGGTTGAATCCAATATGAGGCCACCCCTTGAAGAGAGTGAGAGGTGGTTGTATCATATAATGTATAGAAACCAACACAGAGGATTAAGAAAAAGGAAGTTATAGGAATATGTTCCCTTTGAAAGAACTAAAAGCCCACAGAGATATTAATGAAGTGTACATAAATGTATCAAAATGTGGACATCTTTGAAGCCATTCTTAAAGTGGAATCAGACAGCCAGTATGGAGTAATTGCACTGTTTCCTTGAATTTGATTAAAAACATCTAGCCAGTGCCAAAATAAATTGTTTTAAGAAGGTATCAAGCAAACAAATGCTTAAGAAGTCATCCAGATCATGAGCAATAATAATTATGGACTTTTCAACTGAAAGACAAAATCAGTCAAATTCCTTTTTCATCTTCTCTAAAGAATAAATTGCCAATTATGTATAGTCAGAATTAATAATTAACTGAAGCTTGCTAATACTAATCAATGCACTTTGTTTAACCACCTACCTTAACTTCCATTATTGTCCCATAAAGATCCCTCATACTGATATCCTTGGAGCACATTTTAGGTTTTCTACCTGTACCTATGTCCCCAAAATACCTAATATTTTGATATCAAATTAATGTTTTGTCTAATTTCCTCTTAATAATATTTAGTTGACAGTGGTATATTTGATAAAGTGTTAAAAGCAGTAATCAAAATGATGCCTCTCCACTTTGCTAAGCTCAGAGGAGCAAGGGTAAAGAAAGTGGTAATTTCAAGAATGAGATAGAAAACTAAAAATAGTTGCAAAAATACCTCACCAATGAAAAATAAAATAACTGTGAAAAATGCACTAGGGGGTTTCATTATCAAACTAGTCGAAATAGATGAAAAAATAAATAATATCAAAGACAGCAGTGAAAGTCACAATCAGAGGAGCAAAATGAAAAAAAAAAGAAGATAGCTTAAGTTACTTATTAGTCAACATCAAGTGAGCCAGCATTCACATTCTAAATTTTCAAGAAGCCAAAGAGAGCTCATGGGAGCAGAAAATTTATCATAAAAAATAATGACTGAAGACTTCCCTGATCTGAGGAAGAAAGCAACATCCAGATCCAGAATGTACAAAATTTTCCAAGTATGAGGAACCTATGAGACTCACTATACAACATTATAGTTAAAGTGTCAAAGGTTAAAGACTAGGAGAGAATATTAACCTAAGAGGAAAACAACTTGTTGTATGTAAAGGAACCCCCATAATACTATCTGGTATTTCAGAAACTTTACAGGTCAGAAGGGACCAGCATTATAATTTCAAAATGATGAAAGAAAACTAGTTGCCAACCAAGAGCAGTCTACGAATGTTAAAGCAACATACGTAGGTTTAAGCAAAAGGGTGCTGATTTTTCAAATGAAAACATATGGAAGTATAAATCTTATTGTTGAAGATCATATAATGTAAAGGTGGTGCATTAACACTGAGGACACTTTTGTAGGTTAACATACAAAATAGTAAAAATAGCTATACTAAAATAACATTAATTTAGATAAAAACTGTGACATCAAAAACAAAATGTGATGGAAGGCTTAAATGTAAATGTTTAAAATGCATTTAGACTTAATTGTAATTAACTTATAATAGATTATCATAGATATAAAAGTGTTAATATGAGTTTCACAGTAATCACAAAGCAAAAACCTGTATTAGATACATGAACGATAAAGAAAAAGGAATTTAAGCTACTGGTACAGAAAATAATCAAATTACAGAGAAAGGGAAAAAGAAACTATTAGAAAACAAATGAAAAAACATGAAATGTATCTGCTTAAAAATAAAAATAGACTAAATTCTCAGAACAAAAGACACAGATTGACTGACTTTATTTTTTTAAAAAAATTGACCCATTTATATGTTACTTAAAAGACTCCCATCAAATATATGGACACACAGGCAGACTGTGAAGGGACAGAAAAAAAAAAAAAGATATTCCGTGTAAATGGAAACCAAAGAAGTTTTAGCAGATTTATTGAACTTGAGGAGGGAATCATGGACACCTCTGATTTATGACCAGTCAGTCAGAAACACAGCAAACAACAGCATGTGGCTGCAGGGTCTGATGTTTAGGAGGTCTTGGGAACCTCCTAGCTTTAGACAGTCAGTCAGAAGCACAGTTAATATCCTGGCTTACAGTGGTGTTGGGTGTTGTTGGGTGGGGCAGACTTGCAGGACTGAACCTTCTGCCTGTGTTTCCTGATCTTATCTTTGGGTAAATAGTATAAAATTGAATTTAATTATAGGACCTCCAAATAGTGCATGGACTAGAACTGGATTATTAAAGGGATGTCCAATCGGGCATGACCTGTGGAAATCACCATGAAAATTTCAGGGTTACATGAAAGTAGGAAATGTGGATTTATATCAGAAGAATTCCCTTCCAGACTTAGGTGACTAGGATTGAAAGACAGAGATCCCCTTGTTCTCTCTATAGACATGTGAACCCACTTACAAAAATTGTCAGATATTACATTTTATAATATGTATTTATCCTATATTGCACATTGTAAATATATTTGTATTAACAGACCAGTTTTACATCTTGGTCTACATCATTCCAAGCTCCTTTCAGAAATCTACCTGGTATTTAAATTGAAATATATTCATTTCCTTTACCTTTGTTTATTTTATCCCTGCAGGGAGACCCACTACATTAGCTGAGAGCATGGGGAAAGATTAAATCTGGCTCATTCAAACATATTGGGATTTTGAGTTCTCTCTCCCATTCTTATCGAAT
This sequence comes from Scalopus aquaticus, assembly GCA_004024925.1. Classification (NCBI taxonomy): domain Eukaryota; kingdom Metazoa; phylum Chordata; class Mammalia; order Eulipotyphla; family Talpidae; genus Scalopus; species Scalopus aquaticus. The sequence goes on from PVIJ01006006.1 coordinate 67,776, forward strand.
TTTGAGTTTGTTGGAGGACTCCACTGAAAACCTGCCAAACACCTACCTAAGGTAGCCTATTCTACTTTGCTTTCCTTTTTTTGCTATGAGGCATATAGTATTTGATATTACAAGGAACATCACCCCTCAAAAACAAAAATTTGTAAACCAACAATATTTGCAGCCAACCCCAACATTTCCCTGCTGTCACTGTAGTACTTAAATGACTGCTTATTTGACATTCTAGAGTTTGAAATCTTAGAGCACCTACTAAACAAATTTTTCTTGCCGTACACCAAGTCTGTACAAAATCTTGGTGAAGACCCCTTGCAGAAAGCTGGTGACAAAATGAGCACAGAGAAGATGCACACTGCATAAATGACAATGACCACTGATTCTGCATATTTATTCAACACCAGATAATTTCCACCACCTTCTCTAAAAACTGCCAATTGTATGAAATTGAAAAAGAAATCTGTTAGCATAAAGGATGATATTCCCTATGAAGGAAAATAAAATCTATGTTTTAAATTGATACCTTTGAGCTCTAACTTAAAAACAAGTGTTATTTACTAAATCATTTTACCACCTTTTGGACATCCTGTTTAACTACTTTCCACTTGGTAGCAAAGTAAAATGAAGATCATATTCAGGTTTAACCTATCACCAATTTTAGATACAAAATTTAACTATGTAAGGAACTTTTCATAAGCTCTAGAGCCTAAATTATAATTTCTCTTCAACCTGACTTTAACTTTTCAACTTCAGTAAATTATAATGGATATATCAAATTGCAAGACTTTTAAAGTATTCATCATGACTATTTGATTTACATACACATTTTGAAGACATTCCCCTCATGAAGTTGATTAATACGTCCATTACTTCACAAATGTGAACTTGTGGATGTGGATGTCTGTCTGGTATTGCCCTCACACACATAAACATGATTATATGATGTCTTGAATTGCATGGCAAACCTTTGTTAAACTATGATCTTGCTTTATATTTACATGAGAATGTACATTACCGCCTCTTTTAAATTGAGATCTTTCTTTTGGGCCTCCCTGGTGGCGCAGCGGGTTAAGCACAGCGCTGTGGAGCTGTCGGTAGCTGTGGTGCGAGTTCAATGCCCGGCTGGGGAGATTCCCACATGGCATAACAGACCTCTCCTGCCTCGCCTGCTTCTCCCCTCAGCGGTGTATTTCGGTTGATCTGCCTGTCCTACTCCCCACTCTGTGTCTGGTGAACCCTCTCACCGCCCCGCACCTCTAACCTGCATCCCAGCCTGTATGCATAAATAAATAAATCTTTAAAAAAATAATAAATAAATTCAGACCTTTCTACATTGAAATTCTAGCCATGCTGTCACATTGGCACACTTTTCTTCTCCCTTAAGGCATATTGATATTCTATAGTGTGTATCAAATTTTTTCATCAAATTATATTATAAATAACAGGTTATTTACATTTTTAGCTGTTGTAAATAGCACTACAAAAACAAGGAATTGCAGATATCTTTTTGATATCCTACTTTCACTTCCCTTGGATATATTTCCAGATTTGGAATTTCTGAATCATATGCTAGTTCTAATTTTATGTATTTGGGTAAAATGTCTGTATTTATTTTCATAGTGACTATACCTACTTATATTTCCTTCATATTGCACAAGGGTTTTCCTTTATCCACATCTTTACAAATTTGCTATGTCTTTTTGATAATAGGCATTCTAACAGGTGTTAGACAATAATATTCTTGTAGTTTTTATTTACATCTGCCTCCTGATTAGTGATAATGACCCTCTTTTCATGCATCAGTTGCCTGTTTACCTTCCTTGCTTTGAAAAATGTCTACTGAATTCCTCTGTCCACTATTGAAATAAATTTTTTCTTGCTCCTAAGTTGTGTTGTTCCACATATATTTGGAGTGCAAAACCTTGTGACATAGGTGATTTGCAAATATATTCTGCCACTTGCTTGGCTGCCTTTTAACTTAATCAATGGCTTCCATTGCTGTTAAGGAACTCTTTTGTTTCTGGATTCCCACTTGTGATGTCACTTTTGTTGCCTGTGTGTTTGGGTCCTGTAAAATATCATTTCCAAGACTATTATCGAGCATTTTTTTCCTTTCTGAGGGCTTCTTGTGAATATATAAATACATAATTCTGCACAGTGACACTGCATCCTGGAACATTATTGCACTTGTCTATTAATTTAAACTGTTGTTCATGAAATATTTACAGTTTTTATGTATAACAATGTCATCTTACTGTGCAGAAACTTTTTGTATTGATATAGCCCATTTGTTAATATTTTTTTGTTTCCTTTGCTATAGGAGACAGATCCATAAAAACATCACTAAGATCTATGTCAAAGAGATTATAATGCGTTTATTTTCTGTGTATTTTATGATTTCATTTCTTATATACTTAACATCTTGAATTAAATGTTGTTTAAGATATAAGATAATAGTATAGAATCATTCTTTTGTATGTGGCTGTCGAGTTTCCCCAGTACCACTTGTTATTTCTCTTCTCCATGTTTGCTCTTGGTTCTTATGTCACTAATTAGTTGCCCATGTATCTGTGAGTTTCTTTGGGGGCAAGACAGGAGAGGTTGGCTGCTCCATTTATGGGTTAACTTTCTTGCCAGGGATTGAACTCAGGCCGTTGATGGGCCTTTACAGCGATAGCACTGAAACTTAATGCCTAGGCCATCAGGGAGGCCCCCAAGTTTGGTGCTGATTGTGTTTTGTCTGACTTTTAATTTTGATTCCACGTATGAGTAACATCATCAAGTATTTGTCTTTCGTATTCTGGCTTATTTTGCTTAGTATAATGCCCTTCAGTTCCATCCATATTTTCTGAAATGGGAAGTCATGTTTTTTTCATAGTTGAGTAATATCACATGGCGTATATATGCTACATCTTTATCCACTCATCTTTGTTTAGTCACTAAGGTTGCTTCTACAACTTGGCTATTGTAAGTAGTATAGCTGTGAATACAAGGGTGTAGGGATATAGCCCTTCAGTTTACTGTTTTGCATTATTCTTGTAGTTACCTAGGAGTAAATTGCTTGATCTAATGGCAGATCTCTATTTAATATTTTGAGAACTCTCCACATTGTTTCCCATAGGTACTGGAAATGTCTACTTTCCCACAAACCACGTATGAGTCCTTTTTTCCTACTTACTGTTTTTGGTATTTTTTTATGGACCATTTGTATAAGTATGTGTAATAAAGAGAAAGAAAACAAAGGGTAACACAAAACCAAGCCAATAACAAACTCTTGCCATCTGAATATGCAAAACTAAAACAACCAGAAAAGGAGTATGAAGAGATAGGACCAGGGATGGTATGAAGATATACATTTGAGGATGCTTGATACTAAAACCCCTAAACTAATACAATGTTGTAAACCAACTTCACATCAATGAACATAATTTCTAAAAAAACAAGGTGTCAGTACATACATATGAATTAAATATCCTTGAGAATCTAGAAATCAGTCTTATGATCAGTGAATTACTTTTTCAACAAGAGTGCAAAACCAATTCAGTAGGAAAAGGATTGTCTTTGCAGCAAACAGTGCTAAGAGACACCTAGATGTCCATGTGCAAGAACACTTCTGAAAACTTTGCTGCACCAAAACCTAAAATTAGCTAAAAATGGATAATAGATATAACTGTACTAACTGAAATGATAAAAGTCACTTAAGAAAGTAAGAGTAAATCATAGTGACTTTGGTTAAGCAAAGACCTCTTAGAAATGAAAATAGAGCACACCAACAGAGGAAATTAGATAAGTTGGAATTCATCAAAATTAAAAAATTTTGTATCTCAAAAGGGTACTATCAAGGAAGTGAAGAAACTCCACAAATAGAAAACATTAAGGAACCATCATCTAGGATAAACAAAGCAGTAATACTGCTTTATAATAAAGACTAATAATTTAAATAAATAAAAGATTATATCATTGTATTGTTTAATTTGTAATTCATTATTTCTTCTAATAATCAATATTTCATTTATAATAATCCTACCCTACATTGCATTTCCTCTTTATAAATATTTATTGATGACAAAATCCCAAAGTGAAAGCAACTATCTTAGAAGAATTAAATGAAGTATAATACTCTCCTGAAATTCAATGACATTTATTTACTCATTTGTTTGTTTACTTCTTTATTTATTTTTCAGGTAACATTGGGTTACAACACTGTATATGATGTAGGGAAATAGGTTCACAAGTCAAGAGAACATATATTCCAATATTACACTTACAGAAATTGTTCAGATTAAGCAAATCTATAGACACAAAACTAGATTTATTACTGGCTAGAACAAGAAAAGACAGAACAAGAAGGTGTAAATGCTCCTTTAGGGGATAAAATTCTCTGCATTTAATATCATAAAAGCTACAAAAATCTATGACTATATTATGAAAGACTGAAATTCTACATTTTATATTAAGCAAGTGAATAGTATGTGAATTAAATATTAAGAAAGCTTTTATAAAACCAAACAAAGCAAGCTCCTAAACAATGACTCCAAGTCATTAGGACTCAGCTACATATGAGTTTTCTCTTTAATTATTCTGTCAGATAGTGCAAACATGGCGAGCTCTGCTCTCCACTGTTCTTGACACTCATCTAAAAGTTATTATGTAAGAGAGGTGATTTACACACGGAGGGTCATTACACTTGCCTGGAAATAACACTTATAAACTTTAAAGATACTGAACTCACTTGTATACAAACAAGTTCATCTACCTTTGCTTTCTCCACACATCACACAATGTTCTGATTTTTAACAAAATATATTGACTTTCAAGTGTGGCAGTTATATTTTAACTTTGTGATTAATTTCTCCAGTACATAACTATGAGCAATGCCAGAAAGGAAAACCATTTTTAAAAGAAGCACCCACATCACCAGAATGTTTGTGAAATGGTCTTTAGCTCTGCTGTTGTTTCAGCTGGGCTGTTACTTTAGCTCAGGGAGTTGTGGAAAGGTGCTGGTATGGCCCACAGACAATAGCCATTGGATCAACATGAAAACGATCCTGGATGAACTTGTTGAGAGAGGCCATGAAGTGGTTGCTCTGATATCTTCGGCTTCCATTCATATTGATCCCAACAAACCTTCTGCCATTAAATTTGAGATTTTTCCTACATCACTCTCTAAAAATGAGTTTGAAGATTTGTTCAAGGAAATAGTGAGTAATTGGATATTTGATTTCCATAAAGACAACTTTTGGTCACATTTTTCAAAATTGAAAGATATTTCTTGGAAATATTTTGATACTCTTCAGCAGCTCTGCAAAGATGTAGTCAAGAACGAGAAACTTATGACAAAACTCCAAGAATCAAGATTTGATCTTGTTCTTTCGGATCCTGTGACACCCTGTGGTGAGCTGCTGGCAGAGCTGCTTAAAGTACCTTTTGTGTTCAGTTTCCGTTTCTCAGCTGGAAATTATCTTGAAAAGCACAGTGGAAAACTTCCACTCCCACCATCCTATGTACCTGTTGTTTTGTCAGAATTAAGTGATAAAATGACATTCATGGAGAGGGTAAAAAATATGATATATGTGCTCTTCTTTGACTTTTGGTTTGAGTCAATAAATCAGAAGCAGTGGAATGAGTTTTACAGTGAAATACTAGGTAAGTCTTGCTTTTAATGTGTAGAGTTATGTCTTACCTTCCCAGTATCTTGGAACATAACGTTTTATAACTAAATTCTCAGAGGGTTTTTTTTCTTTTATAAGTGCAGTGGTGAGTGTTAATAAAATGATCATTCAATCTCACAACTATTATGGAAAGACTGAAATTACAGGATACTTTTGAACCCTGTGACCCGTGATATTGCAAAACACCTTAGGGATTCAGGAAAATCGAACACTGAGTATCTCTTGCAATATCATATCCACTTTTGCTTAGCTGTTGGTAACATAATTTATTTTGTATAGAATTTTTAAGTCCACAGCAATGTTGACTGCAGAATTTCAAATAACTCCTACACACACTCTACATAGAGGTCCTCATCAACAGATCAAGAAAACTGGTTAATTTATTACAAATTTTTGTTACAAATAAAAATGCTATGAATCATGCCATTTAAACTTCACTCCAGTTTAATGGTGGTGCTGTGTATTCTGTGGGTTTTGACAATTTAAAAAAATATGTACTGACTTTTATTATAAAATACAAAGTAGTTTCACTACCAAAACACCCTCTATATTGTACCTTTTTATCCTACATATTAATGTACTACATTCATCATCATTTGGAAAGGCATTAGAACTTTTATTAACTACACTCATCAAGACATTAGAATGAGAAGTTACTTATTTCTCATACAGCATTCTATGGAGCATTGAAGAGACTGTTTCTTCTGATTTTTTCTGTGTCTGCTTATGTGAAAATGGATATTTTGCATATTATCTGAAGAGGTTTTTTTTTTTGAAAAAGGTTTATTTGTTTATTCATACAAGCTGGGGTGTAGGCCAGAGGTACGGGAGCTGAGAGGATTCACCAGAGACAGAGTGGGGAGCAGAACAGGCAGATCCACTGAAATACACTGCTGAGGGGAGCAGCCGCAAGACAGGAGAGGTCTGCAGCACCTTGTGGGAAGCTCCCTGGATGGAGATTGAACTCGTGCTGCAGTAGCTCTGGCTAGCTTCATAGTGCTGCGACTTAACCCCTTGTACCACCAGAGAGGCCCCTGAAGAGCTGTTTTCGACAATGAAGTGATAGTGGCACTGTTGTAAACTCAGACCTGTAATTGAATTTCGTAATGATTACAAAAATCTTTTAGAAAATTGCCCAACATATTGACATTCAGATATTCAAAATTTTTCATTTAATCAATTTTTGTTGTTTTTTTCCTTCAGGAAGACCTACTACATTATTGGAAACTATGGGGAAAGCTGAAATGTGGTTCATCCGAACTTATTGGGATTTTGCGTTTCCTCACCCACTCTTACCAAATTTCGAATTTGTTGGAGGACTCCACTGCAAACCTGCCAAACCCCTGCCTAAGGTAACCTATTCCAGCTTGTTTCAGTTATGTTGAGACTCTTCAACTGTATCCTAGTTTAAAAGGACACCATTCCTCAACAACATGAATGTGGATCCCCCAAATATTTTTAGCCAAACCCAAGATTTAGTTTGTTCTCACTCTAGCATGAAACAACTCCTCATTTGAGATTCATGTTTGACAACTCAGGACACAAAGGGGATTGCAGAGTCCATTTGACAGGTGTTTGTGACCACACACCACATTTGTACAAAATCTTGGTTAAGCAAGATTGAGATCATGGCACCATTGAGATCATGGCTCCCCACATCATAGCAGACTGACAAATGGGCACTGAGAAAAAGTCCACTACTAAAAATAAAGACCATGATTTCTTCATATATAATAAAGATCAAGCAACTTCTGCAACTTGTACCTGAAAACGCACCATAGTATAAATTTGAAAAGAAGTTTGTTAGCATATAGGACATTTCTTGTAAAGAGAAGCAATTTAAGTTGATATCATGCACAAAAAGATAATTAAAAATAAGTGCCCTTTACTGAATTATTTTACCATCTATAAAGACATCCTGTTTCCCTACCTTCTAATTTCAGGAAATGAGACTATTATATTCAAGGGTTAACTGTGTTGTTTTGACAGCAAAATTTAACTATATTGGGCAACTCTCACAAGATCTTGGGCAAGAGGTAAAGGTTCTATTCAATTTCAGCCTACTTCTTCAACTGTATTGAGCTATGATTGAAATATAAACATGTAAGATATTCAAAATGTGCTTCATGGAGAATTCATATACATAAAATTGTGAAAAGAGCCCCTCATGTTGGTTGCCACACACACTATATCACACATTGTTATCTTTAAGGACACAAATTTTACGGTGGGCAAATTTCAAATATGAAATACAGTTCTCACTACTATGTATACCAATTACATGTTATATCCTCTTATCTTATTCATGTTTACATAAAGGGTTATAATCTTAAATCAATCTTTCCCTATTTCCTCCATCTCTAGCTCCCAGCACCCACATTTCTACTTTCTTTCTTTGAGTTTTATCTATTTTTCAACTCTAAGTGTGAATGATAATATGCTGCATTTTTATCTTTCTAGCTCTCTTATTTCACTTAGCATAATGTCCACAAATTTTATACATGTTGTCATCATCAGCACACACTTTTCTTCTTTCTTGTGATTAAATAATATTCCACTGTATAAATATATCACACTGTCACCATCCATTCATTTCTTGATAGACAGGATGTTTCCATGTCTTGCTTATTACAAATAATGCTGCAATAAATATTGGACACAAACCTTATTTTACAGCCTTCAGATAAATACCCAGAAGTGGGATTGTTGCATTATCTTTTTATTTTTTGAAAACATCATATTGTTTTTCATATGGCTATACAAAATTATATTCCCATCAACATGAGCAAAGTTATCCTTTCTTCTATACCTTCACTAAACTTCTCATTGCTTTTCTTTTTTATGATAATTTAAGAGGTGTGAGGTGATATATCGTTGTAGTTTTGATTTACATTCCATGATAACTAACTAGTGACCTTGAACCCCTTACATGCACCAGTTGGTCATTTGTTTGTCTGCTTTGGAAAATGTCTATTCTGTTCCTTGCTGTATTTTATTTTCGCCATATTTTTTTAAAGATTTATTTTTCTATGCATACAAACTGGGGTACAGGCCAGAGGCGTGGGGCAGCAAGAAGGTTCACCAGAGACAGAGTGGGGAGCAAAACAGGCAGATCAGAAATACACTGTTGAGGGGAGCAGCAGGCGAGGCAGGAGAGGTCTGCCACACCATGTGGATTCTCCCCTGCCGGGCATCGAACTCGCACTGCGCGGGCACTGCCGACAGCTCCACAGCGCAGCGCTCAACCTCTGCGCCCTATTTTAGCCATATTGATTAATTATTTTACTAATGAGTTGTGAGCTCTTCATATATAAGTTATCAACATTTAAATTTGCAGTTATTTTTTTCTGATCATAGACTGCCATTGAATTTAGTTGTTGAGCTCTCTACTGTATAAAAATCTTCCTGAATTCTTGATGTCTTATCCAAAAATCATTGCCAAGATTACTATCAAGGATTTTTTCTACCTGATATTTTATTTTTAATGTAAAAATATGAAACATTTTCATAAATTAATTTTGTTTCATGGAACTTTACTGATTTTATTAATTCTAACAGTACTTTAGTGGAGTCTTTATGATTTCTATATATATACATATTATTTTGTATTGAAATTAGAAGAAAAAATTTTCTTCTTCTCCTCTCCTTGTTCTTCTCCCTTCATTCTCTTCCTTTTGCCTTCCTTCTCTTTACTTCCCCTACATCCCCTTCCCTTCCCTTCCTCAATTGTACAGCATGAACTCAGAATAAAGGTGTTACATTTAAAAAGATCCAGAAATATCATCACTCCGAAGATACAATGTACCTATAACAATGCATTATAAATGGGACTCTTAGGACTATTTCAAGGAAGTTGCAAATATCTATGGCAGACTCCTGAATATCAGCAATTCTTCACTGTCATCAAATACAAAAATAGGGAGAGTGTTTAGAAATATCTGACAAAGTTTGAAATAAGGATTAAAGGTTTATAGAGACAAAGACATAAAACTCATTACACATAACTAACTTTATCATATTGCTATTAGTTAGGAAAATAAAATACTAATGACTAACCTAAAATAATTCTCCAGAAAGCAAAATTGTGTGGAATAAACACAATTAATTTAGTGAAGACAAAATGATAAAGACTTAATGGGTCAGCTCCTCCTGTGTATTCTCCTCCTAAATATTTCTGAGTAAATTTTATAAGAGTTAAATGGAGAATTTGGAACACATGGTCTCAGAGCACCTCCTCTTCACTACTGTGTACTGGTTCTGTTTCATTTCTGGCTATACAATAATATCAGAATACCTTCTCATAAAATTAAAAATGTGATTATCCTATGATTCATGCAATTCCCCTTATAGGTTTATATCTAAGTAAATTAAAATAGGGAACTTGATGAAATATTTGCGCTCACATCTTCATAGCAACCATACTCAAGAGCTGTAAGGTTAAAGCAATCAATTTAATTAATAGATAAATCAAAAAATACAATGTGATATAGATGCAGTATTGAGTGTTATTCCGCTTTAAAATGGAGGAAATTCTAACACAGGCTAAAACATGATGAATGTTGAGAGCATTGCTAACTGAAATGGGCCAAGCACAAAAGGAAAAATACTGTATGGTACCATTTAAAGAAATGTCTAAAACAGTCGAATTAATAGAAACTGGAAGTACAGTGATGGTTGTGAGGCAGACTAGTGAAGAAGGAAGTAGAAAATTAATGTTCGTGGATTCCAGAAATTCAGTTTTGCAAGACGAAACAGTTATGAAAATTGGTTGCAACACAAAGGGAATTTACTTAACACCACTGAACTATACACTTAGGAGTGATTAGGAAGGTAAAAGTTATGTTACATAAATTTTACCATAATTTTTGTTTTTTGGGTTTTTTTTTAAATATATATTTCTATTGTTATTCACATCTTTTACATTTTGTATTCCCCTTGGGTAACCCACCACCAATTCACCCTTGATCCATCTCCATGGTCCTTTGTGTTCTTTTCTATTCCATTTTGTGCCCTTATCGTCCCCCTCCCCCCACCCCCCGAAGTGTCTCTCTCCTATTTGGTTTCCCTATAGTCCTGTTATAAGTGAAACCATTCGATATTTTTCTCTTTCTTTCTGGCTTATTTCACTGAGTATGATCTCCTCTAATTCCATCCATGTCGCTGCAAATTGCATGTGTTTATCTTCTTTGAATGATGAATAGTATTCCATTGTGTATACGTACTACATCTTCTTGATCCAGTCATCTATTTTTGGACATCTGGGTTGCTTCCATACCTTTGCTATTGTGAACAGTGCCGCAATGAACATACGGGTGCATGTATCCTTTTGGATTAGTGTTTTGTGTCCTTTGGGTAGATTCCCAAAAGTGGTATTGCTGGGTCGTATGGAAGCTCCATGTTGAGCAGTTTGAGGAATAGCCATACAGCTTTCCATAGTGGTTGGATCAGTTCGCATTCCCACCAGCAGTGTAGAAGAGTTCCTTTTTCTCCACATCCTTTCCAGCATTTGTTGTTGCCTATTTTTTAATGTGTGCCATCCTCACAGGTGTGAGGTGGTATCTCATAGTGGTTTTGATTTGCATTTCCTTGATTATAAGTGATGTTGAGCATTTTTTCATATATCTGTTGGCCATTTGCTTTTCTTCTTTGGAGAAGTGCCTTTTGAGCTCTTCTGCCCATTTTTTGACTGGGTTATTGGCTTTGTTTTTGTTGAGTTGTGTGAGTTCCTTGTAAATATTTGTTCAGTCTTTTATCAGATGTATTGTGTGCAAAGATCTTTTCCCAGTTGGTAGGGTGTCTGTTTGTTTTGGTTAACGTCTCTTTTGCTGTACAGAAGCTTTTTATTTTGATGTAATCCCACCTGTTTATCTTGTCTTTCACTTCCTTTGCTTTGGGGGTTGTGTCTTTAAAGATTTTGCTGAGGGCCTCCCTGGTGGCGCAGCGGTTGAGCGCTGCGCTGTGGAGCTGTCGGCAGCGGCGATGCGAGTTCAACGCCCAGCCGGGGAGATTCCCACATGGCGTGGCAGACCTCTCCTGCCTCGCCCGCTGCTCCCCTCAGCGGTGTGTTTCTGATCTGCCTGTTCTGCTTCCCGCTCTGTCCCTGGTGAAACCCTCTCGCCACCCCACACCTCTGGCCTGTACCCCAGCTGTATGTATAAATAAATAAAAAAAAAAAACTTAAAGATTTTGCTGAGATGTATGTCATGTAGAGTTTTGCCTATATTTTCTTCCATACATTTTATGGTTTCAGGTTTTACATCTAGGTCTTTTATCCATTTTGAGTTGGTTTTTGTGCAGGGTGTGAGGCAGTAGTCCAGCTTCATTTTTTTTGCATGTGGCTGTCCAGTTTTCCCAGCACCATTTATTGAATAGACTGTCCTGTTCCACTGCATTTTCTTTGCTCCTTTGTGAAAGATTAGTTGTTCATAGATATGTGTCTTTAATTCTGGGTATTCTGTTTGGTTCCATTGGTCTTTCTGTCTGTTTTTGTTCCAGTACCATGCTGTTTTAGTTATTATGGCTTTGTAGTATAGTTTGAAATCAGGGAGTGAAATTCCTCTGTTTTCTTTCTTTTTAGTCAGGAGGGCTTTAGCTATGCGGGGCTTTTTGTGGTTCCATATGAATTTCATAAGTATTTGATCTATTTCTTTGAAGAATGTCGTTGAGATTTTTATTGGAATAGCATTGAATCTATAAATTGCTTTTGGCAGGATTGCCATTTTGATAACATTAATCCTTCCAATCCATGAGCAGCGGATGTCTTTCCATTTCCTTGTGTCTTCTTGTATTTCTTTCAACAGTGTTTTGTAGTTTTCTTTGTATAAGTCTTTTACATCTTTTGTTAGATTTATTGCCAGATATTTGATTTTTTTGGTTTCGATTTTGAAGAGGATGGATCTCTTAATTTTTTCTTCTTCAGATTGGGTGTTTTCATAGAGGAATGCTACTGACTTTTGTGTGTTGATTTTGTATCCTGCTACTTTATTGAACTGGTCTATAATTTTGAGTAGTTTTTCTGTGGAGTTTTTAGGGTTTTGTATATATATTATAATATCGTCTGCAAACAGAGACAGTTTAATTTCTTCTTTTCCTATTTGGATTCCTTGAATGTCTTTCTCTTGTCTTACTGCTCTCGCTGCCAACAGCTCCACAGCGCAGCACTCAACCGCTGCGTCACCAGGGAGGCCCTTGTGGTTCTAATTCTTACTTTATTCTGTGTTTCCTGGTCTTTCTTCTGTTGGTTTTGTCTTCATGACTTCTTCTAGTATTCTTTGGAGTGGGGGTTTGGTAGTGATGAATTTCTGTAGTTTCTGTTTGTCAGAGAAGGTCAATATTTTTTCTTCATAGAGGAATGAGAGCTTTGCAGGGTAGAGTATTCTTGGTTGACATTTGTTGGCATGTAGTGTGTTTTATATGTCCCTCCAATCTCTTCTTGCCTGTAGTGTTTCTTCAGAGATATCTGCTGTCAGCTTGATTGGCTTTCCTTTATAGGTTATTTGTTTCTTTGCCCTCATCATTTTCAGTATATTTTCCTTGTCTTGAATTCTCCATAGTTTTACTATCATATGTCTTGCTGGATTTTCTTTCGTTGTAATAATATAGAGATCGTCTGGCTTCCTGTATGTCAATTTTTGTTTCCTTTTTCATGTTTGGGAAGTTCTCTTCAATTATCTCCTTGAAAAGTTTCTCTGTTCCTTTGTCTCTCTCCTCTCCTTCTGGGATTCCTATGATTCTCATGTTTCCTTTTTTAATGGTGTCACATAGTTCTCGAAGCTTTTCCTCATTCTTTTTCCTTTGTTTTTCTCTTTCCTTTTCTGTCTTGATTCTGTTAGTATCTTTATCTTCCAGAATGCTTATTCTTTCCTGCATATCTTTTAATTCACTTTTCTGGCTTTCCCTGGATTTCTTTAGCTCCTCTACTAATGCTTTTAAATCTTCCATTTCCTTCAATTTCTTCTTTATGGATTCGTTCTCATTCTTCAGTTCTTTTAAATCTTCCAGTTTCTTCAATTTATTCTTTATGGATTCATTCTCGTTCCACAGCACTTTGTTCTTTTCATTTAATTCTACCATTCTTTTTGTGATGGCTATTTTGAAGTCTTTATCTGTTAGGTGGATGTAATCTTCTATGTCTATATTAATGGGTTCTGGAGAGGGATTTTCTTTCTGTGGTGTATTGTTTTGAGGGTCATTTGTGACTTTTTTCCTTCCTGTTGTTGGCTTTCTGCTTTGTTCTGTTTGCCGCTTTCTGCTGATGCTGGCGGGCATGACTCCTGGTTTTACTTGCTCAGGATTGTTTGTGGTTCCCTAGTGTCTGAGTTGCCTTAGCAGTGGCTGGATATCTTCTGGATTTTCTTATTTTTCTTTGTTGAGTTTCTGTGTTTCTCATGGCGTGTCTCCAGTGTATTTCCGGTTCCGAGTTGAATTAGGGAAGATGAAGGGGTGGTTTGTAGTAAAAAAGAAAGAAAAGAGAAAAGAAAAAAAAGGGAAAGAAAAAAAAGGAGAATGAAGATAAAGAAAAGTAGAAATGAAGGACCAAGAGAAAAAGGTAGGTTAAAAGTAAATAAATAAATAAATAAATAATAAATAAAAATAAAAATAAAAAGATAATAATAATAAAATAAAAATAATAACAATAAAAAATAAAGTATTGGGGAGATGTGAATTTGGAGTTCTGTAGTCCTTTTGCTCTTAGGTTCTGGAGTTTCTGGTTGGGCCCCCTGCTGGAGTGCAACCCCTCCTTTCCAGTGACAGATGTTGTTGTTGTCTTGTTGTCACTGCTGTCATTAGTTGTTGCTGGGAGTCTTTCTATTCTTCCCCCCCCTTTTTTTTTTCCTTTCCTCCAATGTTTGCCTGGGGCTATTCCTGCCCCTGGAGTTATGTCTGGTGGGGAGGTGTTGGGAGCTCCTGGTCTTAGTTTCTTTTCTGCTGCTTGGGCCCCGCTACTCCACGAAGGGGTGCAGGGGTGGAGGCTGTGGGTGGCTGTTGACCAGGGTTTCACCTCCCCTAGTTTCTGGGGTGCCAGTGTGCAGCCACCTAGAGTTCGGGGGTGTGGCAAGTGCTGGGCCGTGTTCACCACCAGCTGAGATCTTTTTTTCTGCCGCTCTCCTGGTGCCAAGGTGCTGACACTTTGCAGGGAGGGTGTGGTCAGAGATAGTTTCAGCAGAAGCCTGTACCCCAGCAACAGGTATGGGAGGGGTTTTGGGGACTGTCAGTCAATAGTTCTTAATCGCCACTCCTCCCATCAGGTTGGGATCAAGTTACAGTCTAAGGCGCAGAGTGTTTGAGGTGGTCTCAGCAGGAGGTTTTCTGGCCTAACCAGTTTCTATAGCCAATTTATCACCTAGCAACCAGTGGGGGGATGTTTCTTGCTTGGACTTTTTCCCCCGTTAAGATGTTACCTAGCCCCAGGTGAGGGATGGGAAACAGTGACCCTCACGCTTTCCTGCTCTTCAGGGCTGCCATGCAGGGAAAAGAGGGGGGTCCTCACTGCAGTTTCTAACATTGTATTCAGTGGCTCTCAGGGGAAGCCGGTTCACCCTCCTCTCCTGCTGCTGTTCCTCTGTGTGGGGCGCGATGTCTTTTCTCTTCTCTTTACTCCGACTCTTCAGTTTATTTTTAAGTCTAAAGCACCCCGGAGGTTGATTGTATTGTGTAGGGTATCCAGTTCTCTTCAAGTCAGCTCTCAAAGTTAGGGATATTTTTCTCCATAAATCGATTTTTTGTGGGAGAGCCTGATCCTAGTGTCTATTCACTGCCATGTTTTGGGGGTGTCCCTTACCACAATTTTTGAATGGTGCATCATGCTTAGCATGTGTTAGAATAATTCCTGGTAATAGCTGAACTCTATAGTTGTTTAGACAATCATTTACTAGTGTTCACTATGATGTTGCTCCTTTATGATGAACAAATTCCTTCTTCACAGGAAATGGAAGAGTTTGTACAGAGCTCTGGAGAAAATGGCATTGTTGTGTTTTCCCTGGGCTCACTGATCAGTAACATGACAGAAGAGAGAGCCAGTGTTATTGCAAAAGCCCTTGCTCAGATTCCACAAAAGGTTAGATAAAATCACTTCATTTGGACAACCACCATATATGTGCATGTTGTAAGGTTTTGATTACAGAAATTTCTTGCAGGCCAAGTAATGGTCATATTGTCCCACTTCTTTCCTTGGACATATTTTAAACAAAATCTACATGGCAGGTGCTAAAATGTACAGTGGGGATTTTTTCTTTTAGTAACTAATATGGCATTAATATTGCGATTAGAATAAAATATATTTAAAAGGTAACAGTGCAAGTTTACATTATAAAGGTGTTGTGAGCAGGTACAGAAATGAACATCTATTGCATTGTCATCTGATGTTTCTTATGGGACTTCTTCAGGCAAGAACACAATGCCAATGCTATCAGCAAGGTGTTAAATTTCAATAATGTGAAGCAGAAATTGATCAAGTATGAAAGATAATTATGCAGTGGAGGATTGTGGGGAAATTCAAGCCTTTTTTCCCCTGAATATGAAATTGGTTCATTTGGTATGTTGTTATCATGCTCTTCAGAGAGTGATGGCTAAAGTCTCATAAATCAATATTTAGTTCAGTAGTGCTTCATTAATATGTTAATAGTCACTTAAAAATTGGTATCACAATTTGGATTTTTTTAATAATATATTTTTACTGTATGTTATGAAACAACACTTATATAATGAAAACAGGCCTTCCTTTTCTATATTAAATGAATTTCCAAAGTTAAATGCACAAATAGTACCCTGGATTCATGCAGTGCTTAATAACCAGTGATCTAAAAATAACTCAATATATTTAGAAATTATTTATGAGTAAGTTGTCTACAAACAGAATTATTATTTCTCTTGTGTACTGAATTATTTTGCCTAACCTTTTTATAAACTAAATGATGCAAACATTTATTAATGTAACTTAGGGAAAAAGTTGAAATAAATAAACTCCCTTTTGTGACACTTAAAAAGAAATAAATAGGTAACGATACATTGGAATTTTGAGGTGTTTGATTAATTATAGGAAATCAGAAAGTAATTCAAAGATCTTACTAGTTTCAAACACATTTTGAACTATGCTATGTATGTCTAAAATGTCTTAATTTTTATAATTATTGATAGTCCCATTTTCTTTTTCCCTATATGTGAAGGGTCATGATTAGATTCATATTTGCATGAATATAAAAATTGGTTCACAAATGTGGGTATAACTATCATGCCAGTGTTTTAATATTTCTTAGTCTTAACATCTAATGCATATATGTGTATGAATGGACTTAAACTTGACAGTCTCTGAATGTCTTTAGAATTCAAACACATTGTAATTTAAAAAGTTTATATTGAGTAAAATATATTCTTTCCCCTAACAGGTTATATGGAAATTTGATGGTAAGAAGCCAAACACTTTAGGGACAAATACTCGGCTGTATAAATGGCTCCCCCAAAATGACCTTCTAGGTAAGATTCTGAAAACAAACAGAAATTAGAATAAATTCAATCATTCTGATTAGAGTTCAGAAGGAAACAAATTTAATGAGTATTATTGAAAATATCGGTAAGATTTAGCTTTCTTTTATTTACTTTCCAATCATATGGGGGGAAAGATAATATATAACAGTTGTCAATGTAATATGATACCAACACTCCTTCTGACTAGACCAAAGTTTCTTTAGTTCAGGGGTAATTACTTTTCTGGGAGATATACTTTTTAGCAATAATGTTGCTTTGCTTTCCCCCACCACCATTCTTGTGTCCATTTGAATTTTTCTCCATTTCCCTCCTCTTAACATCAGAAAATGTCACTGCTTTTATTAATATCAGACAATTTTTATAATATTTTACTTTCTCAAATTATGTGCTATATCAATCTCTGATTTTTTAAATATATATTTTTATTTGTATCTTTTATATCATTGTGTATTCCCCATAAAATTCCCACCACCAATTCACCCATGAAACGTCACCATAGTCCCCCTTGCTCTTCTCTTCCTGTTTAGACCCTTTTCTTCCACCTCCCTCGCTGAATTGGTTGCCTACTATTTTTGTTGTCTTTTTTATTATTATTATAGTTTTTTGTTTTTTGTTTTTTTCTAAGCCCATACTGGATTCCCTATATTCCTCCTGTAAGTGAAACCATTCAATATTTCTCTTTTTCCTTCTGGCTTATTTCACTGAGCATGATCCCTTCTAGCTAAATCCATGTTGCTGTGAATGGCATGAATTTATCTTTTTTGATTGCTGAATAGTATTCCATTGTGTGTATATATCACATCTTCTTGATCCAGTCATCTCTTTTTGGGCATTTGGGGGTATTTCCATATCTTACCTATTATAAACAGTGCTGCAATAAATTTAGGGGTAACAGGTATCTTTTTGAATTAATGGTTTTTGTATCCTTTGGTTAGATTCCTAGGACTGGAATTACTGGGTCATGTGGTAGCTCCATTTTTAGTAGTCTGAGGAACCTCCACACAGCTTTCCATAGTGGTTGGAACAGTTTGCATTCCTACCAGCTGTGTAAAAGGGTACTTTTTCTCCACATCCTCACCAACATTTAGTTTTTGCCTTTGTTTTTAATGTGTGCCATTCTCACTGGTGTAAGGTGGTATCCCATTATAGTTTAGATTTGCATTCCCTGATTTTAAGTGATGTTGAACATTTTTTCATATCCCTGTTGGCCATTTGCATTTCCTCTTTGGAGAAATGTCTTTTTAGCTCTTTTTCCCATTTTTGACTGGATTGTTTACTTTGTTTATGTTGAGTTGTGTGAGCTCTTTGTAGGTTTTTGTGATCAGTCCTTTATCAGTTGTATTGTAAGCAAAGTTTTCTCCCAATCAGTGGGGTATCTCTTTGTTATGGTTAGTGTCTCTTTTTATGTACATAAGCTTTTCATTTTGATGTAACTTCTGTTTATCTTTTCCTTCACTTTCTTTGCTTTGGGGGAGGTGTCTGTAAAGATGTTGCTAAGATACATGTTGTGTAGTGTTTTGCCTATATTTTCTTCTAAACATTTTATTGTTTCAGGTCTTACATTCAGGTCTTTTATCCACTTGAGTTGGTTTTTGTGCAAGGTGTGAGGTAGTAGTTTACCTTCATTCTTTTGCAAGTAGCAGTCCAGTTTTCCCAGTGCCATTTATTGAACAAACTGTCCTTGTTCCAGTGTGTATTTTTTGCTCATTTGTCAAAGATTCATTGTCCATATATTTGTGGACTTATTTCCCGATTTTCTATTTGAGTCCATTAGTCTGTGTGTCTGTTTTTGTTCCAATACCATACTGTTTTAATTATTATAGCTTTGTAGTATAGCTTGAAATCAGGGATTGTGATACCCACATTATCCTTTTTAGTCAGGAGGGCTTTGACTATTTGAGGGTTTGTTTTTGTTTTGTTTTTTGTGGTTTTTTTTTTTTTGGTCCCATGTGAATTTCATCAATATTTGTTCAATTTCCTTGAATAATGTCATTGAAATTTTTATTGGAATAACATTGAATCTCTAAATTGCTTTCAGTACGATGTACATTTTGATAATGTTAATTCTTCCAATCCATGAGCAGGGGATGTCTTTCCAGTTCTTTGTGTTTTCTTTTATTTCTTTTAAGTGTCATATAGTTTCCTTGTATGGGTCCTTCACCTCTTTTGTTAGGTTTATTCCCAAGTATTTGATATTTTTGTTTTGATTATAAAAGGGATTGTTTTCTTGATTTCTTCTTCTTCAGACTGATTGATTGCATGAAGGCTACTGATTTTTATGTGTTGATTTTTTATCCTGCTACTTTACTAAACTGGTCTGTAATTTTGATTAGTTTTTCTGTGGAGTTTTTAGGATGCTCTATGTATATTATCATATCATCTGCAGATAGTGACAATTTTACTACTTTTTTCCCTATTTGGATCTCTTGTATGTCTTTTTCTTGTCTTATTATCTCGCTAGAACTTCTAATATTATATTGAAAAACAATGGTAAGAGTGTACATTCTTGCTTTATTCCAGGTCTTAAGGAAAGGCTTTCAGCTTCTCACAGTTGAGGATAATAATGGCACTGGGTTTGCGTATATGGCTTTTATTATGTTAAGGTATGTTCCTTCTATCCCGAGGATTTCGAGGGCCTTCATCATAAAGGGATATTGAAATTTGCCAAATGCTTTCTCAGAGTCTATTGATATGATCATATGGTTTTTATTTTTCTTTTTGTTGATGTGTTTGATTACATTAATTGATTTTTGGATGTTAAACCACCCTTGAGTCCCTGGAATAAAACCCACTTGGTCATGGTGTATTATTTTTTTGATGCATTATTGGATTCTATTGGCTAAGTAAATCTCCAAAAGATTGATTACAGAGTGATATATCCACACCATGGAATAGTAATCAGACATAAGGAAAGATCAAGTGCCATGACTTACAGCAAAATGGAAAGAGTTTTAAGGAATTATGTCTGGTAATGTTAGTCAAAATGCCAAAGACAAATATTAGCTTATTTAGCAGACAATTGACAAAGGGAAATACTTTCAAAACTGATAGACACAATGAATTAAGTGAAGTTTCTAGAGTTAAAAAGGAGCAGAAAGGGAGAAAGGATGAAGGGCTAGAAGGTATGGTAGTGGGGAAAGAATAATCTTAAGTACTTCTTACATGAAATAAGAAAGTTATTAATAAATTCTATGTGAAATAAATAAACTGATAATAGTTATCTAGCAAACAATGCTACTTTCAGTCCCTTATATTGCTCGACTCTCATTTTATTCCTGAGAATTATAATTAATTTCTTGAAATTCACCCAATTTTAGGTCATCCCAAAACCAAGGCTTTTATAACCCATGGTGGAACCAATGGCATCTACGAGGCGATCTACCATGGTGTCCCAATGGTGGGCATTCCATTCTTTGCAGATCAACCTGATAACATTGCTCATATGAAGGTCAAGGGAGCAGCAGTTGCACTGGACTTACACAAAATGTCAAGCACAGATTTGTTCAATGCATTAACGACTGTTATTAATGACCCCTTGTGAGTATCAGAATTTTTCCTGATAGTGTTAGTAGACTATTTTTTTAACAGTTGTGTTCTTCTTTCTTTTGATAATTATGTAACTAACATGTTTTAACCTATCAAATATGTTTTTATTTTCAATCAGACATTAATTTAATGTTTCATTGTGACCCTTCTTGAGAAATGGGTATATATTACTAAAAAAAATTTTTACAGCACAAAGGCAATAACTTTGTGGGTAATTGTAGGAAGTACATTATTTTAAAAAATTATAGAAACCACAGAAAAAAAAATGAATGAACAACTTGAAGTTATATGAAATATTTTAGGTCAGTATCAAAAATTTCAGAAAGTACAAACCTCCCTTTGATCAAAAGTTATTTTTGTTATTATTTTAACATATTTCATATAGGTATAATTTATACATAACAAAATTAAATGGCTTACACATAAATTTCAAGTAAATATAGTATATTCAGTTATTAAACTATCAGTATAATTCAAATATAGGACATTTTCATCATACCTAAAAGAAATCTTATATACCTTAGAAATCATTCTCCATTATTCTCTTCTTACACACCCATTATTCTATTTTTCATCTCTATGAATTGCCCTAATCTGGATTTTTCATACAACCAGAACCATTTAAAGTAATTGGAAAATTGCAACTCACTTTTTTTCTCCTATCATAAAATATGTATTTTCACCCACATGGTAGTCTTGAATTTTTGAATGATATTTTATGGAATGGCTATTTGCACGTGAACATTTGTTGTCTTATATTAAGCTATTATGAAAATTGCTGTACATGATTTTGTGTAAACGTGTTTCCATTTCCTTTGAGTATAAATTTAGGAGTTGAGCTGACATAGCATGTGGTAATTTTACAACGAATTTCCAAACTGGTGTCCAAAGAATTTCACCATTTTATATTCCCACCATGTCGTTTGAGAGTTCTGCACATTGTTGTCATTAGTTGCTATCACTTCACTTTTTCATCTTGTCATTCTAGTGAGTGGGAAAGTGGTCTTACATTGTGGTATGGATTTGTACCTCCCTTACTCCCAAGCTGTTGAGTGTCTTCTCATATTTAAGTAGCCCAAACATATATCTTCTTTTAAAAATGTGTATTCCAATACTTTATATATTAATTTGGTTGTCTTCTTCTTATTGAGTATAAAGAATTATTCATTTTACTTAGTATTATTCTATAGATAAAAGTGTATGAAGGGATGTATGATTTACAAACGTTTAATCTCAATCCTGGTTAGTTGATTTTTTACTTTTTGAATGTGTCCTTGAAAACATAAAAGATATTGTGTATGACAAGATAAATACTGTATTTTTTTCATACCCCACAGGAAAATAATATGGTAGATTTTGTAGTGCCTAACATGGTGCCCAACAATTCAGTTTTAATTACTACTATAACATTACTGCTGTATTGTGGAATATTTGAAAAATGTATTACTTACAATAAAATTGAATTGAAAAATAATTTGAGGGGACAAGAGACAATATAAAGAGAATTACAAAACAGGTTAGAAAATAAAAAAGAAAATGTAGAATACAATGTGAAAACTAAATATGCCACTACTTGTATTAAATATTAAAATACCCACTCTAAGAAGACTAAGGTTGTCACACAGTATTTTAAAAAATTACCTCTGTAATACTGTAGACATGCTTAAATAGAAATATGCAAAAAATTTGTAGGTGCAAACGTTGTAAAATATCTGTTTCAAAATAAGCATAGATATTGCATCTATATTGTTATCAGACATATTAACCAGAAGAACTACTAAAATAAAGATTAATATTTCATAATGATAAATGGATCAATCTTTCAAAACAATGTAATTATCACTGGTAATATATAATAATATGTCTTCAAAATAATACACACAAAAATGGACCAAAAAACCAAATATACAAATCCATAGACATAGAAAAAATGTCAGAATAATGGATTAGCATCTTACAGTTTTGAAAAACACAATTTATAAATATAACCAGTTTCTTATATAAAGTAACAATAAAAATATAGTTTCTTAAAAGATTCAATTGAAAGATTTGAATCATTACTGGGATTGATCATGTCCAAATTAATAAAGTAAGACTCAGTAAATTAGAATCACATTTATGTAAAGAGTATGTTGTCCAGCATTTCTGGACAATTAGAAATCATTAAAAGGGAAAAATAACAAAAAAAATCTAAATTTTGCAAATCAAACAATGAACCATGTTAGAATCAACAAAGTAATCATAGTAATACATATATACCTTCTCAGAAATTTCACTTCTTGGTATATGCTCAAAAGAAGTGTGTGTGTGTGTGTGTGTGTGTGTGTGTGTGTGTGTGTGTGTGAGAGAGAGAGAGAGAGAGAGAAAGAGAAAGACCAAAAGGAATCAAATCAAATAAGAACATATGACTATAATACATAAACACAAAACTAACTTATGGTGTGAAAAGATAGGTCATTTGTTGGTTCAAGAAGGAACCAATCTCTTAAGGATTGAGGAAAGGATTAGTGCATCATAAATTATAGTAAAACAGGTAGTTTGTGATATTCTAACTCAGTATCAAAGTAATAGTTACATGGGTGTATTAACTTTCATGGCATCACTTCATAATACTTTTCCTGCTAGGAGGTTGGGGCTGCTCACTTAGGATATGCACTTTTACTAATCTTTAAATGTTTATTATAGAAACTATAATGCATTTTAAAATTTTAGGACTTCAGTATAAAATTAAACACAAAAGTATAAAAGAAATAAATAGCAGTGCTCTTACAAGAAGCCAGCAAAAGCCTATGTAATATGTAACAAAGAGTTAAGGACTCAATCAAGATGTAGATGCAAGCCTTCCAGTGGTACTAGAAGTCCAGGAGAAAGTTGGGTGGACTAAGTGCAAAGGATCTACAATGAAATATTTAGGTAATTTCAATGAAAAAACCATTAGCTAAAAAGCCATTATGCCCATATCAGAGTGTACATGAAACAAAGTGATAAAAGAAATCATTTGGTATTAACAGGCAAAATACTGCAGTCCAAATACCATAGTTGGTTTTAATATGATGAGAAGTCAAGTGGAAATATTGAGTTGAGACTATCCTAATATGAAGACTATTTCAGAAATTATTTGGCCTGAAGAATGAAAAATATACAGAGGAGAAGAAAATAGTGGAAGTACAAGAACTATTTAGTGATTTCATCCATGATGACATAAATCTTCTATAAATATTTCTTAAGCATCATTCTAAAATTTCCTATCAACTACCCAATTATAACTGCTACAGTGAATCATGCCATTTCTTCTGGTTGAAGAGACTTAACATCCCACCTTACAGTCAATCTTCACTTTTTAAAGTATTTGTCACTTAAAAAAATTCAATTAAAAAATCAAACACACTGGGCCTCCCCGGTGGCGCAGCAGTTAGATGTTGTACTGTGGCAGTGGAGCTGCTGGCAGTGGTGACGTGAGTTTGACTCCAGCCTGGGCGATCCCCACATGGCTTGGCAGACCTCTCCTACCTCGCCAGCTGCTCCCCTCAGCAGCGTTTCTGTTGATCTTCCTGTTCAGCTCCCCTCTCTGCTGCTGGTGAACCCTCTCGCTGCCCCATGCCTCTGATCTGTACCCCAGCTTGTATGCATAAATACATAAATCCTTAAATTAAAAAAATCAAGCAAACTATGAAATCCAAATAAAATATAACTCATTTGAAATTCTGTAACGTTTATTTTGAATCATATGTAATATTTTTAAAAACTTTTAGTAAATGATATACTTAGACAAATTTGCTTCCTTCCAATACCATAAATTTTGTTTCTTTCTCCCTAGATACAAAGAAAATGTTATGAAATTATCAAGAATACAGCACGATCAGCCAAGGAAGCCTCTAGACCGAGCTGTCTTCTGGATCGAGTTTGTCATGCGTAATAAAGGCGCCAAGCACCTGCGGCCAGCCTCCCATGACCTCACCTGGGTCCAGCTCCACTCCTTGGATGTGATTGGGTTCCTGCTGGCCTGTGTGGCAGCTACTCTGTATGTCATCACAAAATGTTGTCTGTTTTGTTGCCAGAATATTGTCAAAACCAGAAAGGACAAAAAAGAGTAGTAAGTAGTTTCTGAGTCCAAAGGCTGATATGTCTCAGAGATGGGACTCCTTTAATCTATTGCAGAAGTGTAGTGCAAGGGTCTCTTTCTCCTATGATATTTGTTTCTTAAAATTTCACATCTCAAATCAAGACTTGTTTCCAAGAGATTTATTAACCAATTAAGAATTAGATATATGCCATTCAAAAGAGAAAATAACAGGGAAGTATAAAACAAAAATAAAGCTATACTCATATAAAATAAACTGCCTTATTCTAATTAAAAATTCTACCAAAAACTACTGGATCAATTAATTTTCAAGTATTGCATGTGGATGCAGGAATATTTCATATGCTATAGGCAATATCAGTTTTGAGAATAGAAAATTTAAGTTATTTAGGTACAGGACATTAGAGTTTTGAATTTTGCTATAAAATAATTTAAATAGTTGGAATTGTGAAAGAGATGTACTCTTTGATTTATTTTTCAGAGACACCAAGCACTGTTGGGCTTTTAACTCCAAAGCCCCAGCAATATCTTTACCTTTATCTGTGACAAGATATTGTTTTTATCCATTTTAAGTCATTTCCCAATGTAGTGTATGTGAACTTAGAAACATAACAACTGCTATTCACTTCCTGTTATAAAAATAAACTAGTTATGAAAGACTTCAGTTTCACTACCCTGTTTTCTTCAATTTTCAGTCTTACAAAATGATCTATTTTGTTACTTTCACTCACATTTTCAGCAGTAATATAAGGTGTAACATCTCAATTATAAATTGTAATAGTACAGAATCTGTACTATGAGGAAACTTACTGATAATTCATTCTTCTCTTATGTTTGTATTCATATAAATGCCTGCTTCTATCAAATCAAGGCACAGCTTCTCTCAGCTACTTAAAATATAGTAAATAACTCATCAAATGCTTGTTGAAGGACATTTGAGATAATGATTAATATCATGTTTAATAAGATTTGTATATATTTATTTTTCTCTCTATTCACAGAAACCTGTTGTCCATACTAAAATCACTTTTATGTCTGTTGCTCATAGGCAAATCACTTAGTAGACTTGTTCGGATATCCAAGAACTTGTGTTCTTGGTTCAATGGGATGAAAACAATGAAACAACCCTTTTTAACTATCACCCACGGCTCAAAATAAATGGAGTTTAGAGAAACTTCCATCACCCAGTTAACCCATGAAAGACGTTTAGTTGCATATTTAAAAGCTTTTGCCTGAGTGTGTGATTTCCGATTAACCAGAATTTAGGTGCCAGCTGAGATACCTTCCTTGGAGATATTGATAAATCTTGGTACAAACTACTATTTCTAGGAACCCTAAAAGTAAAATGATCTATTTAGATAGTCACAAAATTTTGAGAGACAACCTAAAGTTAAGCGTGTATCCTATATGAGGTCACTCCTTCAAGACAGTGAGAGGTGGTTATTTCATCTAATGCATAGAAACCAACACAGAGAATTACAAAAAAGAAGATACAGAGGAATATGTTCTAAATGAAAGAACAGAAAAACCGCAAAGATTAATACACGTACATAAGTGATGAAAATGTTGACATCTGTGAAGCCATTCCTAAAGGGGAACCAGACAGTCATTATGGAGTAACTTCATTATCTGTTCCCTTGAACTGGATTACAGAAATCTAGCCTGTGCAGACATAATTTTTTAAAAAGGTATCAAGTAAACAAATATTTAGGAAGTCATCCAGATCATGAACACTGATAAATATGGACTCAGCTTTCATCTTTTCTAAAGAACAAGTTGCCAATTATTTATAACCAATAATTAGTAATTACTAAAGCCTGCTAATTCTAATCAGTGAACTATTTTTGACCATCTAACTTACTTTCCACTATTTGTCCCATAAAAATCCCTAATGTTGTTCCTCTTGGGGTACATTTTAGGTTTTCTACCTGAACCCAATGAGACTCCACAACATTATAGTAAATGGGCCAAATGTTAAAGACAAAGAATATTATAGCATGAAGAAAAAAACTTGTTACATGTAAGGAAACCGCCATAATACTACCTGATTTTTCAGAAACCTTACAGGTCAGAAGGGACCAGCATGGATAATTTCAAAATGATGAAAGAAAAACAGTTGCCAACCAAGAGCAGTCTGCTGTCAAAATTGACTTCATTGTTGATGTAGTTAAAAAGAGTCCTCAAGACAAGCAAAAGCTGAAGGAGTTATAACCTGTAAATTGGCCTTCCAACAAATATTAAAGGAATTTATTTAGGTTTAAGCAAAAGGGTGCTGATTTTTCAAATGAAAACATATGAAAGTATAAAGCTAATTGGTAAAGATAATATAATGTTGTAAAGATAGTACATTAACACTGAGTACACTTTTGTAGGTTAGCATACAAAATAGTAAAAATAGCTGTAACTATAAAAATTTAAATTTGGAAAAAACTGTGATATCAAAAGACATAAAATGTGGAGAGCTTAAATGTCAATGTTTAAAATGCATTCAGACTTAATTGTAATCAATTTATAATAGATTGTCATAGATATAAATGTGTTATTTAAGTCCATGGTAACTACAAAGCAATTAGACACAAAAAAGATATTCAATTAGATACACAAAAGATAAAGCGAAAAGAATTAAACCACCACTATAGCAAAATAATCAAATTACAGAGAGGAGTAAGGGCACAAAATAGAGTAGAAAAGAACACAAGGGACCATGGAGATGGATCATGGGTGAATTGGTTACCCAAGGGAAATGCAAAATGTAAAAGACATAAATAACTATATATATATATATATATATATATATATAAAGAAAACATTATAAAACACCCAAAACCAAATGAAAAATGGTAAGTGTATCAACCTATTAATATTTGCTTAAAATAAAAATTG
Source organism: Scalopus aquaticus (assembly GCA_004024925.1). Lineage (NCBI taxonomy): Eukaryota > Metazoa > Chordata > Mammalia > Eulipotyphla > Talpidae > Scalopus > Scalopus aquaticus. Next base: position 95,436 of record PVIJ01006006.1, read on the forward strand.
ACTGAATTTTGAAATCAAAAGACACAGATTGAATCGATTTCTAAAATAAAATGACCCATTTTTTTAATATATATTTTTATTGTTATTTATATCTTTTACATTTTGTATTCCCCTTGGGTAACCCACCACCAATTCACCTGTGATCCATCTCTGTGGTCCCTTGTGTTCTTTTCTACTCCATTTTGTACCCTTATCCTCCCCCTCCCCCACCCCCCCCAAGTGTCTCTCTCCTATTTGGTTTCCCTATAGTCCTGTTATAAGTGAAACCATTTGATATTTTACCCATTTTTATGCTACCTAAGAGACTCTCATTAGATATAAGTACACACAGACTGACTGTGAAGGGGCAGAAAAAAAACATTCCATGCAAACGTAAACCAAAAGATGTTTTAGCAAATTGATTGAACTTGAAGAGGGAAACATGGACACCTCTGATTTATGACCAGTCAGAAACACAGCAAACAACTGAGCATGTGACAGCATGGTCTGATGTTTAGGAGTTAATGGGAACCTCCTAGCTTTAGACAGTCAGTCAGAAGCACAGTTAATATCCTGGCTTACAGTGGTGTTGGATGTTGTTGGGTGGGGAAGACTTGTAGGACGGAACATTTACCCTGTGTAACCAGATCCTATCTTCAAGTAAATAGTATAGAATTGAGTTTAATTATAGGACCTCCAAATAGTGCATGGAATAGAACTGGATTATTAAAGGGATGGCTAATCGGGCATGACCTGTGGAAATCACCTGAAAATTTCAGGGTTACATGAAATTTGGAAATGAGGACTTATATCAGAAGAATTACCTTCCAGGCTCAGGACCTTACCTGATTGAAAAAAACACATATCCCCTTAAAGGCTCCCTTGAGATGCTTGTATTCACTTAAAGAAGTTGTCAGACTAGGTAAATCTATAGACAACAAAACTATATTTATTGTGGGTTAGGACACAGGACAGACAAATTTAATAAGATCCAGCCAAAAAGGAATGTTTTCTTTTGGAGGAAATAAAACGCTCTTAATTTGATACTCATGGCTATTGCATAATTACTACACTGGGAAAGTCTCAATTAAACATATTAAATTCAATAAGTGGATAGTATGCAAATTACATGTCAAGAAACTTTCATTTTATTATTTATTTATTTAGTGAACCCACCACCGAATACCCCATAATCCATCTTTTTAAAAACAAACAAAAAAACTTCTTGTACAATAGTATCCAGGAAATTCTGACTAGCTCTATAATGGAATTGTTTTAATTCTTCTTTTTTTTTTTTCAGGTTTGACAATACTTTTATTTATTTATTTATTTTTTAAGTTTTATTTTTTTTTCCATTTTTTTTATTGTTATTTGTGTCTTTTACATTTTGTATTCCCCTTGGGCAGCCCACCACCAATTCACCCGTGATCCATCTCCATGGTCCCCTGTATTCTCCTCTCTTCCATTTTGTGCCCTTATCCTCCCCTCCCCCCTCCCCCACCGCTGAGTGTCTCTCTCCCACCCGGCCTCCCTATAG
>PVIJ01006007.1:0-96954 GCA_004024925.1 Scalopus aquaticus
GAGAGATAAAGACGGAGGGAGTGAGGGAGGGGAGGGGAGAGAGTGGGAGGGAAGGAGAGGGGATTAGGGAGGGAGGGAGGGAGGAGAGAAGGGAGGAGAGGAGGGAAAAAGAGGGGGAGAGGGAAGAGAGACAGATAGCGCGCGCATGCGTGCGTGTGCGTTGGGGGGTGAGGGGTTACATGATCCTGATAAATCCAAGGAATGACAAGGCAGGAGAGGTAAGAGGGTGTAACACATCTTGATTTAATTTTTAAAAATACATTAGTTTAAAATAAAATACAAATTCTCCAAGTGGTGACCGTTCCCTAATATCTCTAATTAACCTCTTACTTGGGTGTTTTATTTACTGCTCTAGTAAGTATCTTGAGACTGCCCGCACCCTACACACTGTTTTTCTCTATACCTCCCTCCGCACACACCCCTCTTTCTACATTAAATAAACTAACAGGCTTTGACAAATGCATACTATTTAACCATCACGTCATTCAAGGAATAGACATTTACTTCACACCAGAAAATTCTCTCCTGATTCTTAGCAATCAGTTTAGCACATTGCCTCCGTCTTAGGCTACCACTATACTGAATTCTATCACTATAGATGAGTTTTCCCTGCTTTAGAATTTCATATAAATGCAATCAAACAGTAGGGGTTGCCAAACTATGCCTCATGGGCCAAATCCAGCTTGGCACCTATTTTAAAAAAGAAAGTTTTATTACTACATAGCCACACTCATTCATATGTATCTCGTCTATCACTAATTTCATGTTGCAATAACAGAGCTATGTTCGATGGTTATGATAGAGGCCATATGTCTAAAATCTAAAATAGTTACCATCTTAACAGAAAAAAAATTGCCTGCCCTCACTATATAGCATGTACCCTTTGCGTCTAGCTTCTTCCTTCTAAGAAACATTTTAGAGATTAATTCATTTATCACATGCTTCTCCATCAGATTAATCTCCAGCCAGATTAGCTGGTCATCCTTGTATTGCTGAATAGTATCCTACTCTGTGAATAAACACAATGTTTATCAACTCCTTTGCTGATTAAAATGTGTTGTTTTAAGTTTTTGTGATTATATATATATATATATATATATATATATATATATATATATATATATATATACCACAATGCATATAAAATATGTAAGTAGAATGTATGTGTATATGTATATATACATATATAGGGATTTTTAAAAGAATCAATGTGTTTAATTTTGATAAAGCCAAATTTCTTACAATGTTTCGGGTTCTGTGTGATCTAAGATATATGTTTACACTAAAAATAAGAAACCTCTCCCATATTTTGTAGAAATCTTATATTTCTTTTATTTTACATTTATGTCTATATCCAATAACAAATGTATCCCATGTAAAGCATTAGATCAAAGTTTATTTTTTTCAAGCAGATATCCAGTTTTCTGAGCAAAATTATCATTTCTCTGAAAAACTGCCTTGGTTAACTGTGTTGAAAATGATTTAATTACATATTTGTGGGTCTATTTTTAAAATCTCTCCTCTATTCCATCAGTTTATATGCTTTTCATAGAGTAGTTCTGGAAGTCAGGTAGGAAAAGTACTTTGATTTTTTTCTTCTTTCTAAAAAGAAACCATTATCCAGGAAGATAAATATCATGATATCCTTCATAGGTGAAATCTAAAAAAAGTCAAACTCATAGAATCAGAGAATAGAATGACAGTTGCCAAAGACTGGGAGAGGGAGAAATGAAGAGATAATAGTCAAATGGTACAAACTCCAGATTTAAGATGAACATTTTCTGGAATTGTTTCATATATAGTGCTGTTATTATAGCTAACAACCTATGTGACATACCTGACAGCTGCTAAGAAAGTAGATATTTAATGTTTGACCAGAAAAAATGAAATGGTAACTACATATATATGCTGTTACATATATGTATACGTACATGTAGTTACACACATATGTATGCATTAAGTCATCATGTTGTATACCTTAGACTTACAAACTGTTGTATGTCAACTATATCTCAAAAAAACTGGAACAAATTGTGTTAGATTTATTTTTTAACTAAACACATAATATATTGGAAAAACTTTTTTTTTGTCCAAAATTTGCTTTACTAAGTAAATATTCCAAAGCAACAAAAAACTCATTTTCTAGGGGTAAATTTGTCTCCCAACCTAATACTGTTTATGTTAGAGAATGTTATTTTTGGTCTAAAGGACAACCCTGTCTCTATAACTTATACATTTGCTTAAACAAGAATTCAAAGGCAATCATTTCTAAAAAGAAGGAGAGGACATCTTCCATCTCCTCCATGCTAATATTCCTCACTTTTTTTTTCTCTTGCAGTTAAAACTGCACTGCTAAAATAGGGAAACTAAAGGATTTTTTTACTTGATTCTACTTTGCAACACACACATACGCTCCTAGGCATGCTCAGGAACAAACTAACCAAGCTAGTTCGGTGGCAGAGAAGCCACCTCTGCAGGGTTGTTCCCTTCTGTCATTTTCATAACTTTCTGACTTTCAAAGAAAGATGACATTTTCAATGAAGACATCAACACCAAGGCAGTGCCAATCCCCATGGCTTTATACAGTCTCACATTTCAGGATCTTACAAATATTTTTAGCTGGAACAAGTCCATAGTGCTAAATATGCTCTCTTATAGCCATTCCCATGGAAACAAACATAATGTCATAAACACAGAATTATAAATTCAGTGCCTGATATGGGGGAAAAAAAAATCTTCTTTGGCTGAAAGAATAAGAACTCTAATTTAAACAAAAAAATCCTGTGACTGGAGAAAGAAAAACAGGAAACAATAAAAAAAGTTATTTTTTAAAACCGAGTTTTCTCTAAAGGAAAACAATCTAGTTTGAAAGCCGGAAATGACTTAGTAGATATAAATTTAATGAGAAAATAATTTCAAGTGATGTCACCTACTTAAGGGTGGAAATTTTTTCAAGGCTAGTCACTCCATATTTTACTGAGCAGCTCTTACAAGGAATTCATAATTAACGAGAAACCCTCGCTGGATTATTACAGCACCCTTTTAACTCTGCCTCTCTTCCTTCCAATGGTATCACTTACAAACACGAATAATTCTCCCCACCCAAGAAAATAACATGAAAACTCCTTCCCGTGGCCGTCAGGGCTCTCCAGAGTCTGACTCTAAGCCCATTCAGTAACACCAACATTTTGTACTTCATCACATGCACTTTCTGTGCAAGTGAAGCCAAATTAAGCCATTTTGTTGAATAAGCTGCTTGTATTTTCTGTCATCAATATTTTGCCACTGCTTTTCTCTCTAAACTTGACCCATCATCAGTGTAACTTAAAAATCCTACCTACCCTTCAAGTCACATGTCAAATGAGGCTTCCATTTTGAAGACTTCCTTCAATGCCCTAGCCATGAAAAATTTCCCTTCTGTGGTTCCTTGTTGCTAACCCTCTCAGAAAACTGACTGCTTTGAATTGTCTTTCTTAGGTATTTTTCCTTCATCACCAGGCTGTAAGTCATTATAAGGAATTTGATAAAAATGATGTCTTACACATAATTATTATTTAGTAACTGGTAATTAGATATTGAAAATTTTCACCTACGTAAAAATTTATCCTTAAATATATCAAATCCCAGTAGAATTTAAAGTAGGGGGAAAACATACTTGCAAATCTCAGTGCTACACTGATGGGAATTGGACAACTCACTGACAATCCTCACATTTGTTTCAGAAGATTTCCATAAGCCTTGAGGATAAGAGTAGATGCTTTAACATATTCCTTTCATAAATGTATATGCAAAACGGCTGGATGGTTTACCCAAGTCACAGTAGAAATCAGAGCTAAAACTATTGTAGGATTAGAGCTGACATCTTTCAGGTCAGCAGCTTCATTCATTAGCCACTCTTCTAAGAAGGCATTTCTAAGCTTCCAGCAGAGTGTTCTGAACTCTCCCATGACACAGAATTATCTCTCTTTTCTTTTTGAGTAGTTCACATACTTCAATGTCCCAGGAAGAGAAAAATCGGAGAACATTGGTAACAGGCAACTAGTATTGGCTGATAAATACTGAATAAAATTTTTAATGAAATTATTAAAATATTTAATGTGGGTTGAAGGTTTACAGGATTAAAATATCCCTCCTCATTTCTCTAATAGGGATGCAAACTTTAATCATTAACTATTGGTAAATAAGTAAAGTCTAAAGAAGAAATATTTTCTTAATCATTTTGCCAGATCTGTCCTTTGTTCAGGCGTCAGGGTTACTTTCCTTCATTTATTAATCATATATTTTGCTAGCATTTGGATGTCTGAGACTGATTAAAAGAACACGTCCAATTTTTAGGATATTTGCCTGGGATCATTTAAAGGTCTTTAGGTACCTACAATTAGCAATTTAAAGTGTCTACATTAATGGATTAATTTTCTAAACCTACTGTCTTCAGTAATTAGGTTACCACTTTTCTTCTTATTACAGTTGATCACTGCTTGAACTGGGCAATGCCTTGTAGAAAGAAGAGAAATATTTTCACCATAAAGGACCTCACATAGCTGACACATTACCTCAAGCGATCATAAACAGAGCCTATGAGTGGACATAGTTTGAACGTTGTATATCAATCATGTATAAAAGAGGTAAAGTCGAGGCAGCCAAGGTGAATACTTGAAAGTTACAAGTAGAAACAAAAGGAAGCACTCCCTCATGAGTGAAAAAATGGATCACAGTTCCCCTTCTGTGATGGGGAAAAAAAACTTTACTTCTCCCACACAAGTGACAGAGTTGTTTCTGTCAGTCTTTGTCTTTGAGGATAGATAGGTTGAAGAGATTACAGATACTATGACCCAAATTTTCAGCCCTCTTTGAACCAACCAACCAATTTTTTAAAGTTCTAGAAAACTCTAATATTCTTCTGTGAAAGTACAAATATCAAGTGTTTATATAGAAATATAGAGAGTTTCGTTGAGATAAGTACCAAGCAAATTTCTTCCTAAAATCTATTCAATTAATTCTGTGAAATTGAAATTTAATGAGAACCAAATATGTTCTAGGTACTATTCTAATTATTGGGTACTTGAAAATAATGTCTGTGGGATGTGCTTTTAACATTTTCCTATAGTGCATCCAAATAAAAGCTTAGGAACCATTTGTCCTACCATTTTATCACCCATTCCCAAATCTGATTTATAGTTCTCTTGGAGATGACTCTGCTCTATTTAAAAGGTTAGATATTACTTTAGGCAACAAGACCTACTGTATATATGTATAATGGAATAATACTCAGCTATAAAAAAAAGATGAAATCCTGGGCCTCCCTGGTGGCGCAGCAGTTAAGTGCTGTGCTGTGGAACTGTCGGTAGCGGTAGCGGCGACACTAGTTCGACCCCGGCCAGGGAGATTCCCACATGGCACGGCAGACCTCTCCTACCTCACCCGCTGCTCCCCTCAGCAGTATATTTCTGTCAATCTGCCTGTTCTGCTCCCCACTCTGTCCCTGGTGAGCCCTCTCGCCACCCCACAGCTCTGGCCTGTACCTCAGCTTGTATGCATAAATAAATCTTAAAAAAAAAAAAGATGAAATCCTGTCATTTGCAAAAAGTGAATCACCTAGAGGGTATTATGCTTACTAAAATAAGTCAGATGGGAAAGACAAACACTAAATAATTTCGCTGGTATGAGGTAAAGAAACTAAACAAAGGAACTAACTAAAACCAAAATAACCTTATAGATGATAAGACAAAAGTAGTAGCTGGTCTAACTTCTAGTCCAAGACTAAAGGCACGAGAATGAAGAACTCTGATACCTGAGGGAAAAGGTATATAGAAAACCCAGCTCAAGAAGATATAAAATTCATCCTTCCCTTTTTATTCTATTCGGGTCCTCAAATGATTGGATAACGCCCACCACACACATTTGTGAGGGAAAATCTTGTTTCTTCGGTCTGCTGGCTCAGATGCTACTCTTTTCCAGAAACATCCTCACAGATGCTTCCAAAAATTATATTTTATCAGCTAACTGAGCATCCCTTAGCACAATCAAGTTGACATATAAAATTAAACATCACAGATTCCATATGTAAGCTCTTAATCACAATGGCTTTGCTATAGTGTAAGAGGAGACATTGACAGTCGCTGTTTTGAAGAGATAAAATACCTTAATTAGACCTGTGTGTATTACACGCACAATGCTTTGCACAACTCAAAGGGTGTGGGGAGCTGTTCACGTAGCTACAATATGATGGGTGACCTCCCTACACACACAGCATAAATAGTGGCTATGGATTTATTCAACATACCAACCCAGATCCTGAATGAATTCCCCTTTCTGTACCCCAGATTGTGTAATGTAAGTCACAAGAATTTGACTTTAAGAGTTCAGGACTTCTTACATGTTAATGGACTCTCTACAAATCCACTGAAACTTTAGAACTTAAAAAACAGGTAAACTGAGAATGGGCTCCTCCTTTGGAAACCTAAAGAATCTTCCTAACACTGGCACATTTATATAAAAGTTAAGGTTACGTTAAAGGGAAAGCATCTCCACCCCTGACTTTGGACTGATTAACATCTATTTTAATATTATGTAAAGAATGTGGTTTGTGCACATTCAAACAGATACATTAGTGCTAGAAAAACGATGCACAATTGACCAGGTTTAATTAACATCTGTTAACCAAGTAAATAAAATTTGGCCATGTTAGAGTATTCTGGCTTTTTAATGAGAGGAAAAGGAGAAAAGTGCTTTGGCAGTTTCTGTAACCTGATACCATAAAGCTTCCCTAAAACATTAGGTAAGCTTTTGGCTTGTTTGACATCAACCTAACAATAAGAAAACTTTCCAAAATATATCCCTAAAAATGTCTTCTTCCTTTATGTTACATGTGTGGGTGGTTCTCTAGTGTAAATTTTCCACCATATTATTATGTGGCAAATTATCAGTGTTGAAAAATGAACTTTTATTTTTACATGCCTTGGAAGTTATCGAAAATTTTGTGAACCTCATATATCACAGGCTTGACAAGCAAAACTAAGATCAGAATCTATAGTCTTTCATAAATATATATACTAGAATTATTTTGGGAGGAAAAAGTTTTAAAATTATCAGTATAATTATTTTTTGGAAAAAAGTACATTCTATAAGCATTGCTCTTCTATCTTAATCAGAAATAATTAAAATTTAGAGTTATTGGGTCTTAGAGCTTATATTTAAAAGTTTCTCAAAATGATAAATTATTAGTGATGAAATATAAGCATTTCATAATGATTTTGGTTCCAAGATATTAGAAGCAGAAAAATTCTTAGGAATAAAGGTCTATTTTAGAGGAAACATGTAGAAAATTGATATTAAAATGATTTTTCAAGTGAAATCTATAAAATACTAAGAAAAATAAAAGGTTGGGTTTAAATGCAGAGGTCAACATAATAGCACCATTTTTATAAATTATGTGAATAATTAGGTGATAGAAGAAAATGGTCTTGAATTGCCCAGACACTTGTATCAAATTGCCCAAGATTAATAGTAATGTCTCCCTAGAAAATGGAATAAATTTCTGACAGTACAGCCAATTTTTTCTGTTGCTTAATAAACCATATAGGTCGTTGCTCATGCATTCATCTGTAATGTATCTATAAACACAAGTCAGTAAGCTAGAGTGGGCAAAATTCTACTAGATTCCTCTGGAACTATGTAAAAAATGATTTCTGTTTCCTGACTCTACTGAGATAAGAAAGGGTTCAATTTCAATGACACTTTATTTTAATTCCCATGTGTTTTTCAAAAGCTTCAAGCAGAATTAGTTATTGCTTTATCTAAAGCCAAATTTATGTATCCTTTCTTCTCTACCAGCTGGTTTTTCAGGTTCAAATATAAATCACATTTTATTTAATATGAAATTTAAAGAAGGAAAGATGATTCCTCTAGTTTCTTTTCTTTCCATTAATTCATTTTAAAATTAAAAAAAAACTGTGCAAACAATCAAGACTTTGAGAACACATACAATAAGGAATGTTTTATAAAATATCAGGACTTCTCTACTGGAACAAAAACATAGTAAAAGATACTTCTGAACATAAGTTGGAAGAAGACAAATTATAAGACAGTCTTGTAAAAATTCTGTGGATGTCACTTTCCAGCCACTTAATTTTGTTGTCTGATTTAAATAAAATTAAAAAGTCAAGGTTATATTAATCTCAAATATTAAATTTACCTTGACTGAATAAAATAAAAATTGTCCTCATGTTTTCATTAGAATAAAAATACCTGAATTGATATGTAAACAAAAATTGTTATGTTATGTAAAGTTTCTGGTTTACAAAAACATAACTTATGATTTATGCTTATTCCAATTTATACAAAAATAACTTGCCAAATGCTTACCTTCCAATGTTCAGTTCCCAGGGTTTAAAATGACATATTGTCCTTGAAAGGGAGTTCTATAGTAATTTATATTGAAATCATATCTAAATTTTTAGGTAAATTCAGGAGTATAACACTCATTGACAGCTTCAAATAGATTCTGGTCTTCAAATCTTACATGGAGTCTATGCATGTATTAATTCGTTAGGAGTTAAAAGAAAATCTGTCAGTAGAATTGTTTGCTTAAAAACAAATACACCTGATTAAAACAGGAGGTTCTAAATAATTTGCTATTCCAATCAAGCTGAACTAACCAGGAAAAATGAATCATTTATTTCTGTGATGAGGCATATGGCACAGTGTGTATTTGAGATGCCTCTACCAGAGCTCGAGAACTGGTCATCGTATTTTTAGAAATTTTTTAAGCTAGTTGATTAACATGAAACTATTATCAAAAATTAAACTATATAAATATACAATTTAGCAAATTTTGTATGTATTACACAGTTAAGTATCATCACTTCCTAATTATTTTAGTAAATTTTACAATTATCCTTAACACTCAAATGAACTATTTCTTTGGTTTCTATATGGGGGAAATAACGTATCACAATGTGCCACTACACACCTCTTCCCAATTTTACATTTTCTCAATATAAACCTGAAAAATTTTTATTTGCTCTCGTTTTGAAGACATTTCATATAATTCATTTTATTTGTTTCACCATGTGAATTTATCTAGTAGGACTGCAACAACATCCTAAATCAGCCTAGAATAATGTAATATTGCATCGCATTGCATAATACCATCATGCACACATCATCCAGAGCTGATTGCATCATTTTCTAATGCAGTGCAATACTACTACCAGGTAGCTGCTGAAGTAAGCTGACGTCAGCAGTGCACTACAGAAAGCCCTGCCGCAAAGATTGAGCATTGAAAATATTTCAGACTTTGCACGAGACAGTTTAAGCTACTCTTCTATAGAGCTGTTATTATTTTATCCATTTAGGCACAATACAGAACAGTAATGCCTCGAAAGTGTGTTAATAGCATGGACAATTTCTGCTCTATTTGTGGGGAAGTGACTTTTGCCAACCAGAAGAAAAATATCACTTCTCAAGTGAAGAAGGCTTATCATTTTTACTTCGGGTGCAAGGCTGGTGACCAAGACAAGCCTTGGGTCCTATATATATGCTGTGCTACACATACAACACAGCTTTCATAGTGGTTCAGTGGCAAAAGACCATCAATGCTGTTTGTTGTCCCCATGGTGTGGAGAGAGCCAAGCAACTACATAAAAGACTGTTACTTCTGCTTGGTTCCTTCTCTTTCCAGCAGAATAACGAAGCAAAAGAAGTCGACAATAGTCTACCCAAACATTCCATCTGCATTGAGATGACCAGTTCAACAACTTGCTGCAGGGCTATGCGAAACAAGCATGGAATGCTTTTTGCCTAGTGTCTACAAACTTTCTTGGGAATGTTAGGGTAGAAAACTACAAGGATCTAGTAGAAGACATGCTGATGCAGTATCAGAAACTTGGCTGCAATATGTCTCTAAAGATCTACTTCCTTCATTCCCATCTGCATTTCTTCCCTGAAGACTGTGGTATGATTAGTGATGAACATGGCAAAAGTTTTCATCAAGAAAAATAGATGATTGGATCAAGAAGATGTGGTACATATACACAATGGAATACTATTCATCATGGAAAGAAGATAAACGCATGCAATTTGCAGCGACATGGATGGAATTAGAGGGGATCATGCTCAGTGAAATAAGCCAGAAAGAAAGAGAAAAATATCGAATGCTGTTTCACTTATAACAGTACTATAAGGAAACCAAATAGGAGAGAGACAATAAGCTGGGGTGGGGGGGTGGTGAGGGAGGGAGGCAGAGGGAGGGAAGGAAAAGCGCACAAAATGGAATAGAAAAGAACACAAGGGACCATAGTGATGGATGATGGGTGAATTGGTGGTGGGCTACCCAAGGGGAATACAAAATGTAAAAGACATAAATAACAATAAAAATATATATATTAAAAAAAATATATTGCATAAGTGGAACAAAGATATCAGGGAAAATGGTCCACTACAATGCTGGCTGACTACTGCTGGACACTCCCCAGAGATGCTCCTGAACAGCTGTACAAGAGACAAGCGAAGAAATCTAAGAAGTAGTCTATGACTTGATTTTTTACAGGTATTAACTGTAGGCCTATTACTATTGGCATGCATTTCGTGATGTAAACATCCATTCACTGAGATTACAAAAAAAACTACAGCCTAAAGTAGAATTTGACTGTCATATTTGTGTTGAGCACATACAAATTGATAGGAAATGACTAATTTTATTTCAGTAACATGACTTTTGTAAAAATTTGTTGACCAGTGATTGGCATGCATTTCGTGATGTAAGCATCAATTTATTGCAGATTACAAAAAAAAAAAAAAAAACTAGAGCCAAAATTAGAATTTGACTGTCATATTCGTGTTGAGCACATACAAATTGATAGGAAATGACTAAATTTATTTCAGTGATATTACTTTTGTAAAAATTTGTTGACCAGTTTAATTTGAAATCAGCCATTGTGGAGTACTTATACTATGCTAATTGGCATACATTACAAATCAAGGTATGAATGGTTGTGTTATTATACAGACTTCAGTGATGGAGAAAATGTTAATACAACAATGCAAACTTAAAGTATACCAATGCTATATTATATTGAAAAGAGCAGAAAGTATTTTTCCACTGTTTGAAAACATGTGATTCAGAAGAGAAGTTGATCATTGACAATAAAACATAATTTCAACATATATGTTTCTAGTTTTATTTTGTCATATTTCTTTCCTTATTGAAGTAACATTGCAGTATAACATTATATTGGACATTTTGTCTTACACTTGACACAAATGAAAACATCAACCATTAATCTTATTAGAAATTCACTCAGATGTAGGGATAGTTTGTGGATAATCATATCTGGTAAAATATGAAAGAATTTATTGGCTGATTGGTGAGAATCAATAGGCTATATGGAACTTAGAATAGAATACTGAATCTTTTATTATTACTTGTGAATTGTGTTACACATATGTTAATCTCCAAAATTTATAATAAATCTATATAAATATGTACTGTTTGGGGGAAACCAGTGAAATTTTATGAACGAAGCAGTCACTTCTGTGTCACTATTTTGTCCTAACATAAGATGGTGAGTTCTTGTTTAAACTGTATTCTGGGGCCTCCCTGGTGATGTAGGGATTAAGTCTCAGCCCTATCATGTTATCACAGCTAAGGTCTGAGTTCATCCCCCACACACACGCCCCTTCCCCTGCCAGGGAGCTAACCCACAATTGGTGCAGCAGAACTCTCCTGTCTCCCTTGCTGCTCTCCTTAGCAACGTATTTCAGAAATCTGCCTATTCTACTCCCTACTCTGTCTCTGGTGAATTCTCTCACCCCCCTGCAATTAATGGCCTATACACCAGTTCTTCTATGCATATATATATATATAAATAAATAAAGATGTGGTACATATACACAATGGAATACTTTTCAGCATTCAAAGAAGATAAACACATGCAATTTGCAGCGACATGGATGGAATTAGAAAGAATCATACTCAGCGAAACAAGTCAGAAAGAAAGAGAAAAATATTGAATGGTTTCACTTATAACAGGACTATAGGGAAACCAAATAGGAGAGAGACACTTGGGGGGGGTGGGGGAGGATAAGGGCACAAAATGGAGTAGAAAAGAACACAAGGGACCATGGAGATGGATCACAGGTGAATTGGTGGTGGGTACCCAAGGGGAATACAAAATGTAAAAGATACAAATAACAATAAAAATATTTTAAAATAATAATAAAATAAAATGTGTTCTGGACCTGTGTGGACCTGTATGGAGAAACCAAATCTGCTAGAAGTTGACTCCTCCCTAATTGCCATAAAAGTCCCTCATTGTTTTGCCAGTGAGAGGAAGCAATCTTTTTTGTCACAGCTGTGCCCACATTTGATTATACAGAAAAAATTATAACAAACAAGGTGAACAAATGGCAGATAAGGTGAATGCTCTTATGAAATTATCCATCCAGGTAAAAGGATTAGAGAACTTCAAAGGAGAATTAATTCAGAAAACTATGACATTGTCAAGTTCTTCCATCTTTCTGCTCTGCCATTATAATCACTTCGGGTTTTGTCTTTAAAATGTTTCAAGCAGCTCCAACCATAATATCCTCAACATGCAACAGCAGAAAACACAATTCCTTTCCTTGTTTGGCATTTTAAAGGCAAGAATAACTCTTCCATAAATTCCCAGCAGATTTCCTTTTGTTTTGCATTTTATCACATGCACACTCCTAACTCAATCACTGACAAGGGAACTGAATTACATTAACTGATTCCCTCTCTGTGTCATACTGCCCCGAAACACAACCCAACCTGACACAAGTCAAGGTGAAGTGCAAAGAAGAAAGTGAGCTGCCGCGATATTTCCACTTTTAGAAAATTCATTCTAAGTCTTATGGTGAAAGGGAAGTTTAGGGCAAAAAGGAAGTCTGAAGCTTGCTAAGCAAACCCTTATTTTTTCAATACTTAACTTATTGAATATTTTCTATCAAAAATCTTTACAGATGCTGGGAATACAAAGACAGAAGATACAAAACTTTGGTCTCAGAGAAAACCATCATTTTGAACAATTACAGTACACTGTGTAAAGGAACCTAATACATATGCCCACAATTGGGTCATCTAAACTTTTACTGTGGAGTGAAACAAAAATAAAATCTGTGACACAGATAAATATGAATAAAAAAAAAATCACCCACAAGAGAATACATTCTCAAAGATGCGCCGAGCGATACAACTTCAAACTAACTCAGTTCCTTAGTTCTTCCTTTAACTTCAAGTGTAACATTAAGCAAATTCTTCAAACATCTGGTAATTCAGTTTCCTTATCCTTTAAAAGTGAATTTGTATATTAAGTTAAATTAAAAAACAGAGAAAGATTAAACAATATTCCTGAAAGAATACCTTTGGGCCAACAATGAATGATAGCTATTTTTATTGCAATGAAAGTTTTTTCCCTCCTCCCTACAACAGAAAATATCCATAAATTTTAAAACAGAGAAACATTGAAATTATGAGGATACTTTCAGCTAAATTGAAATACCTTCATTAGATTAAATTAAAATTAGGGATCTCCAAAGAAAGAAAAGTACATTTGGAAACTAAACAGCAGGAAAATTAGAGAAAATTTGTCAGGAGATTCCTTTAAGTATTTACTTTTTTATTGTTACTGTAGTACCATTATTTCACATCCTTGCTAGTGTTCTGACAATACAGGGAAATATAGGATTATCTCCCCTCAGATGCACTCACTGTAGCACTACAATGGCCAAAGCACCTATAGTCCTCCACCATAGTTCATTGTGCTCTCTTCCCCAACCCCCTGTTTTCACACCCCACCATAGTTCCTTCACCCCGAAAACAAGATGATCAGTTTTCAAATGTTGGTTCAAGAATTTGTCTTTGTTTGACTCTTTGTCTATTCTATATTCCACCTATAAGTGACACTCTGGTATTTATCTTTCTACTTCTGGTTTAGTATAAGCCCTTCAGCTCCATCCATGTTGTAAACAAAATGAGTTTATCTTTCATATTTTTTGAGTAATATTCTGCTGTGCTCATATACCAAGTCTTCTTGATCTACTTATCTGTTTTAGGGTACTTAGGCTGTTTCCATAACACTGGTCAACAAATTTTTACAAAAGTCATGTAACTGAAATAAAATTAGTCATTTCCTATCAATTTGTATGTGCTCAACATGAATATACGGTCCAATTCTAATTTTGGCTCTAGTTTTTTTTTTTTTTTTGTAATCTGCAATAAATGGGTGTTTACATCATGAAATGCATGCCAATAGTAATAGGCCCGCGGTTAATACCTGTAAAAAATCAAGGCATAAAAAAAAAAATCAAGGCATAGACTGCTTCTTAGATTTCTTCGCTTGTCTCTTGTACAGTTGTTAAGAAATAGAATAGATGGAAGACGGTTTCCATTGTACAAAACCACAGCCTTAAGACTCAGTTTCAAAGAGTCTAGAAATAGTCTCCATTCTTGTGGGTCATGAGTGATTTCTAAGGCAGTCATGAGGCCCTCTATATCGGAACAGAATACCAGAGTACTTTCCTTTCTGAAGAAAGGCTCCAACTGCTGGTGGCGCTTTCAATATAAAGTAATAGTGACATCTTCTAGAAGATTCCATTGTTGGAGTCTTGATCCTAGCAATTCTACCTTGTTCTTGGGTAGGTCCAAATTGCAAACCAGGTCATTTAGTTCTTCCTGTGTTAGTCTGTGTGGGGTTGATGATGCACCACAGTGAAAATCTGGATCACTGCATGCTGATGGAACAGGAGAAATGGTCGGCTCACCCTTGCCCTCATCAAAGGAATCAAGAGAATATTGTGCTGGAGGTTCTGGAATAGGAAGTCCTTCACCATGTGGAACTGGTCTCAATGCAGACAGAATGTTTGGGTAGACTATTGTTGACTTCTTTTGCTTCGTTATTCTGCTGGAAAGAGGAGGAACCAAGCAGAAGTAACAGTCTTTCATGTGGTTGCTTGGCTCTCTCCACACCATGGGGACTGCAAACGCCCTTGATGGTCTTTTCTCATTGAACCACTGTAAAAGCTGTGTTGTACATGTAGCTCAGTATACACGCAGGGCCCAAGGCTTATCTTGGTCACCAGCCTTGCATCCGAAGTAAAGATGATAAGCCTTCTTCACTTGAGAAGATATATTTTTCTTCTGGTTGGCAAATGTCACTTCCCCACAAACAGAGCAGAAATTGTTCACACTATTAACACACTTTCGAGGCTTTACTGTTCTGTATTGTGCCTAAATGGATAAAGTAATTACAGTTCCATGGAACAGTAGCTTAAACTGTCTCGCACAAAGTCTGAAATATTTTAAATGCTCAACTTTTCCAATAGGGCTTTATATGTATTGTACTGCTGACATCAGCTTACTTCAGCAGCCTCCTGGCAGTAGTATTGCATTGCATCAGAAAATGATGCAATCAGCTCTGGATGATGTGTGCATGAAGGTATTATGCAATGTGATGCAATATTACATCATTCTTGGCTGATTTAGGATATTGTTTCAGTCCTACTGGATAAATTTACCCGGTGAAACAAATAAAATGAATTATATGAAATGTCTTCAAAACGAGAGCTAATAAAAAAATTTCAGGGTTATATGCATATTCAGCATACCGAGATACTAAAAATTAGGGCCTTTTTAAGTCAGTAACAATCTCACTGTTGACCAGTGTAATTTAGCTGTAGTAGATAGAACTGCAATAAACTTGGGAGTCCAAGATTCCTTTAAAATTAATGTTTTTTCCCCCCCGTAGGTACCCATGCGTAGTTTCAGCAGTCAAAAATATTAGTATCTCGTGAAAGAAAAATATATAACCCAATACAATCTATTAAGTAACTTATCAATAAATTTGTGTGCACCATGGTATAGAAGTCCACTAGTGACAAATACAGTTTTTGAACTAATGATTAGATGAGCATTTGTAGTAAGTAATGATGTTAGAAACTTATTATTTGTATTTATGTTTAATTAGGGGAGAAGAATCTATACTTCTTTGAGTATGTTGCATTTTCTTCAATTAAATCACTGAAATGTAAATTAGAAAAACACCACTTTCATCTCCTTCTAGGGATTCAGTACAAAACACTATTGCCTAAATCATTCAATTCAGAGTTGTTTACAAAAAATTTAGTGATTCCTTAGGAGATAAGAATTCACAACAATCTAACAACTGCTGGTATCCTATGTCAGCATTTGATCTATCTTTCCAAAAAGATATTTTCCCTATGGGTGACTTTTTCCTTAACAGTAAATACAGTTTACTTTTTTCTTTAGTACACAACTGAGGAGATGAAGACTATGCGAGCAAGGGAAAATCACCTTCCCAGCATTTCTTTTCTTTTCTTTTTTCTTTGTATTTAAAGAGAGTTATTAACTTACTCCTTTGATTTATCTATGCAGAGTAAATGTCAGCTCATTTAGAGCCCTCCAATCATTTTAAATGTTCCCTAGCATTTTTTTCTCATTTCCTGAAATTTATATGCAAATCAAGTTCTCTTTCCCAGATCTCATTTTAAAAAATGGTGGTTTATGAGGTAAAGCAGTATTACTATTTTATTGACATTGTTAAAATATATATAAGTTGAATGTTGAAATAATATTAATTTAATGTTCAAGATGAAAAGGAATATATTTTATTATCATAAAAAATTCTAAGGATATGACAAAGGTTATTTTGCATTTCCAAATGTCAATCCATGGAAAATAATTATTATATAGCTTGTCACACACTGATTTACTAGGGAAACATAATTCTCTAATTAAAAAAGTAAAATTAATTTATATTAAAAATATAAGTGATTAGTTACATCATGTTATAATTTCCTTATTAACTATATATTTCAGAAAATGTTTTTGGTTCAGAGGAGTAAATTGTAAAGAAAATGTCTAACATAATATTGTAAAGTTCACAATTTTAAGTGGTCATGTGGAAAATAACCTCAAACTATTCAATAAAACAAATAGAGCAACAAAATTTCACATAATGCCAACTTTCATTAACATTAAAACACAGTTCAGTGAATGTCCTCTAAGGAAACAAGAACCTGACTCATACATAGGACTGGTCACCTTGAATTAACAACCAACACAATTACTATTTGACATGCTCACTATTAATAAAAATAATTTTATTGAATTCTTTGTTTCTGATAATCTTATTGATTTGCTTCTTGATTATTTTGCAAATGGAAAAAAAATTCTTTATCCTTGTAGGCTCATAGCAAGATAACATTGTTTATCTCAGAGCTCTTTCCTTTGTGAGTAAACTGCTAGCCACCTAAATTACTGAACATACTACTTATCTGGTATGAGATAAGAGACTAAGAGATAAGTCCTTCTAGCCACTTTCAGCTTGAACTATCTTTCAGCAAAAGCCCTTCCATATTAGAAAACAGATAATGGAGACAGCCCTTATCATATTTTAGGACACAAAGGCTAATAAAAAGTCTTCTTCTACTTCATTCCAGTCTAGAAGGTAGGTGACACCATCAGAGTATCTGAATGGTAAAACATTTCAAAATGAAATTCAGATCACAGGCAGACTTGAGAAAGTGAACAGCCATCTTTTTAAGCCATTGATCTTTCGACTCAGGAACCACTAGCTAGAGTGCTGTACAAGAAAACTGCTAATGTGATATTCTAGAAGTGAGTTTATTGATTCTCAATTATTCCAACCAATCCTAAAGGTTTCTTTGTGAAGTTGGTGTGGTAAAGCCACATATCTGTGGGGGCAAACAATAAATGCAGAGATAGCTTACTGACCAAATGTCATTTGGTCATACACATACAACCCTCCCTCACTTTATTACTGCTACTATTCATGTCTTATCATCTCCAAGAGACACTGAAAACTTTAGCATAATTCCATGCATTTGAAATAGAAAATCTTGTTATATTTTCTCTCATGGATCGATATATTACAATGTAATGGCAAATTAAAAAAAAAATCAATGAGGCAGTATGTCCATGACATATCATCATGCATATACTTTAGTGCTAAAGACTACATTCTCTGTCCACATTTTAATATTTTACCCAAAATAGTCAACACAGTAATGAAAGAGAAGTACAGCTGAGTTTTGATACAATCTGACTTTAAGAGTTATTATAACAGTATAGTAATCAACATAGTGTGGAGCTGGCAAAAGGACAAATAGGTGAATTGAACAGTATAGAGAGCCCAGAAATAGACCTCCATAAACCACCAACTGATCTTTGACAAAAGAGGAAAGTCAGTACAATAAAGAAAATAGACTTTTTAATCAACAATGCTGGATAATTAGACATCCACATGCAAACAAAAAATAGAATGTGAACACAGACTTAACATTTTTCACAATAATTGACTCAATGCAAAAGACAAAATTACAAAACTTCTAGAAGATAACATGAGAAACTCCAGATGATCTTAGCTTTGACAATAACCTTTTAGATATAACACCAAAGGCAAGAACCATGAAAGAATTAATTAGCTGAACTTCATTAAGGTTAAAAAATTCTGCTTTGTAAAAGGCACTGTCAAGAGAATGAAATTGGAGAAAATAATTCCCAAAAGACATATCTGATAAAGATCTCTTATCCCAAACATACAAATAACTCTTTACTGTCAACAATAAGAAAATAAACAACCCAACAAAGAAGTGAGTCAAAGACCTTAAAAGACACCTCAACAAAAGATACAGAGAGAGTAAATAAGCACTTGAAAAGATGGTCTATGTGATATGTCATCAGCAAAATACAAATTAAAACAATAGATATCACCACACATTATTGGGATAACCAAAATTGAAAACACTGACAACAAATGCTGGAGATGTGAACAATAGAAACTGCTCTGCATTGGTGATGGGAAAGCATAATGGCACAGACACTTTAGAAGAGTGTTTGGCAGTTCTTATAAAAGTAAATATGCCCCACCCATATGGTCCCACAAAAGCACTTCTTAGTATTTACCCAAAGAAGTTGAAAATCTATGACCAAACAAAAGTCTACATAGGAAAGTTTCTAGAAACTTTCTTTGTAACCAATTTGGAAGCAACCAAGATGTCTTTCAATAGGTGAATGACCAAGTAAATTGTGGTACATCCAGACAATGAACTATATAATTCAGTTCCAGAGACAGATGGGTTATGAAACCATGATAAGACAGGGAAGAAACTGAAATACGTATTAGGTAGTGAAAGAAAGAAATCTAAAGAGGCTACAGAGTGTGTGATTACATCTACGAGATATTGTGGAAAAGGAAAACTATGGAGACAGTAAAGAGAGCAGTAAATGCCAGAAATTGGTGAGGCAAGAGGTGTCAATAGGTGGGGTAGAGGCGATTTTTAGGACAGTGAAACTACTCTGTAAGATGCTTTAATCATAGATTTGGCTTTTTTATACTTGCCCGAACCCATAAAATTTGCTACACCAAAAGTGAATCCTAACATAAACTATCGATTTTGGATGAAAATGAGGTGTCAATATATATTCACCAATTGTAACACAAATATTATTCTGGTGAGAGATATTGATCATGGGGAGACTGTGCATGTTGGGGGGGGCTATAGGTGATATAGAGGAAATTTTTGCACTCTGCCTAATTTTGCTGTGAATGCAAAGTTGCTCTAAAAAATAAAATATTTTCTTTTATAAAGTACCTAAGATTTATGCTCAAGCAAAGCCAGTTTTGCTGTGAGGCTACAGTAACCACTGAGAAAAATCCTAACATTACATGCTTGGAAATTTAAAGGCGTAATGTTTATTACTTGATTAATAAAGTTTAACTCCATTTTAAATGTCAAATTTAAAATACAGATAAATATTGTGTATATTCTTATAATAATATACTTGCTAAATAACACATATAAAATAACTTTAATTATACTATATTGACATGTTTGATCTTTACTCTTTATTTATTGAAGAGTTGACTGAATATTTTATCTGCTATTGCATTGAAATCTCACAAGTGAGTGTACCACTGTTTTCCCCAAAGTGGCTGCCTTTAATTGTGGAGAGAGATCTTTCACTTAAAATAACCCACTTAAAGTTCACTTTCCCTTTTTATTTTGACTCTGAGAGAAAATACTTGAACCTTTTATGAAAATTCTATTAATGAAATACCTCATTTGAACGTTGATGCAATAGCCCTTCTTAATTAAACAAAATCGCTTAATCAAGGTTCTTTTAAGAACCTTTGTTAACAACTTCCTGCCTCACTTTGAATAAAAAATAAAGCACTTATTATGACCCATACGGCTACATGATACGAGTCTTCATTAGCTTTTGGATATTTGAAAACACGTTATTTTTCAATTATACCATACAAACGCCTACCTCTGTGGCTTTACAATTTGTGCTTCCTCTTCTCAGACTAACCTTTACCAAGAGATAAATAGGACTTGCTCCCACACACACTTAAGATCTTTAGTCAGTTTCTTCTCAGTGAGTTCTTTCCTGGCAATACTATTTAAAATGAGCACACCCAACACCTTGTGCCGTGGTCTGGGTATGTTGCCTTATATTTTTTTAATCTTAAACATTTATCATATCATTAAAGTTTGATAATTTTATCTTGTTCATTCTTTACCTTTTTCTCTAGAGTCTCCAAGAGTACCTGGCACAAATTAGATACTTACTACATATTCCTGAGTAAATTATCTCAACAACGTTAAGTACTCTGCTTGAAAATGATTAAAATAAGGAATAAGAAAATGATACCTATTATATCACTAGTTAATATTGTTCTAGAAATTCCACATGTACTATAAAACAAAACAATCACATTTAGTAAAAAGATAAAATCTGTTTCTTGAGATTGCTATGACAATCTTTTTGTAAAACTGACAGCTTTTATATAACCTATAAAAGTACAATGAAAAACTATTAAGGGCCTCCCTGGCGGTGTAATGGGTTGTCTCAGCACTATGAAACTATCCAGAGCCACTGCAGCACGAGTTCAATACCCAGCCAGGGAGATTCCCACATGGCGCAGCAGATCTCTCCTGCCTCACCCACTGCTCCCTTCAGCACTGTACTTCAGTCGATATGCCTGTTCTGCTCCCTACTCTGTCTCTGGTGAATCCTCTCACCACTCCACACCTCTGGCCTACACCCCAGCTTGTATGCACAAATAAATAAATGTTTAAAAAAATAAAATCATATTTTGTAAAAGAAACTATTCAGGACTCAAACTACTGTGTTCAAATCTTAATCAATGTCCTATCAGTTATGTGTATTTGGACAACCATTGAACGTCTCTGTCTTAGTTCTCTTACCTATAAAGTGAAGATAACAAGAAGATAACAATAGTGGCTTGAATAATTTGAGGCTGAAATACTTAATATTTATGAAGCCCTTAGAACAATCCTGTGACATAACAGGATACCACATAAGTGTCAGCTATTATGATCACTCTTAACACAACTCTCCTGAGCTGACAGGAGCCTCAGGCAGTTATTTATCCCAATCCCCTATGTCTAGTCTCAATTTTGCACCTAGAATATTTTTATATTAAGTAGTGAAAATGTGTTATGAACATGATGCTGTAGTGGTAAATGGCAGTATATGTAAAGTCAGATCAAATAATCAACTAAGTTTTAAAGGCTTTGTGAAACCACATTTGTCTCAAAGGAAGAATTTTTTAACAGAAATATGAATATGATGGAAATGGAATGTTGAACAACTTTTTACCAGATTTTGTAAGTGGTTCAATAGCCATGAACTTGCTGATAAAATCAGAATTGTTGAAAGGTGCAGCTTGTCTGGAAATGCAGCACAAACCTCACCTCCTGTCCACTTGCCTACTGAGGTTTCTCTATGAATCAGACACAAAACCTCCAGATTGGAAATGACTAAACCAACACACACTTTCCCTTTGTATATGTTTCATTTCTTCTTTTGACTGTATACTTCAAAAAAGAATGATGGGTACTGACACATTAAAACCTCCAGATGGAATTTTCAAGTAATGAGGCAGACTAATCTATAGAGTTATTAATTTGTGTTCATGTCTCAATCTCTTTTCCCATCTCCACATCCCCATAAGGTATTCAGATCTTTTTTGCCTCTGTATCTTAGAGGAGGCTTGTAATGGCAAAGCTCAAATCATTAATTGCCTGCAGATTCTCTTCTCACCTTTTGGATTTTGAAAACTATATTTCAAGGATGAGAGGATAATGATAGGGTAAAGACCAAAAATATTTTTGACAGGATAGAGGAACAAACAAAAATACAGGAGAAATACTGAGTCTTCACAACCATGTTTGATGGAACTCATTGGGTCCTGAGAACACCCAGACCCATTTTCTGTTCCTGTGACCCCCTGTTACATGGTAGAATTTCAGCTGTGTGCTACATTTGGGAAGGTTGGACCTACCATGTGGAATTATGAGCTCAGAATAAGATTTTTATGCCCAGATTTGAGATAAAAGCAACAGAGATATTAACCCCCAACACCAATAAGGTGTGTGACGGAGCAGCACTGATAAACTGAAGACTAAAGGTCATCTTCAGTTTGCCAGGCCATTGTACCAGACCAAGAAGGGAAAGTTCTCCCTAATTAAAGGATTACAATTCTATTTCCCATATGCTCCAAGTCTGATCTCATCACATGTGTATTACATTTCTTGCCAGTCAGAAATTATAGACAACAGCTGATAAAGATGTAAACTACATATCACTCTTGTCGCATATGAACAGAGCATATTATTAACAGAATATCAGTAACACAAACTTTCAAACTTTTATCTCTATGAGCCCGAATAGAGCCTATGGTGTGTCTTTGTATCTAAAGTAGTATACAAGTAATAACAGAATTGCATTCCATTTTCCAACTTTTAGAAAATAATAGGTTTCTTTTCAAAGTCACAATTTAAATAGCCTAATTGTGATTTTTTAAAGGAGCAGAGTCGAAGCTAAAACATTCACTGCTTGCTTATCTTATGAACTATCAAGTAAAAACAGTCATAATAATGGAATTTAGCATCCCTTTATTATCTATTGAGCAAGTCAAACCCATTCTTTACAAAAGCTTGTGTGACAGCATTATAGAATAAGTAACAAATCATTATGATTTCCTTTGCTATTCATTGAAGGAATGCTAATCATAATTAATGTGCATGTAATGTGTAATTTCATAGGAGTGAGGCCATACATTAGCATTAATGAAAAGACTTTCAATTCCTTCATCTATTAAAATACTTAGCAATCCTTTTAAATCCCAGTTCTCAAAGAACCGCCAGGACATTCTCATACTTTCAAGGTGAATGTGGGGTATGCTGCATCTTTCAATTAGTAAGAGATAAAAGAAAAAGCAAATGTTTTCCTAATCTCTGTGCTATCCCTATACCTTATGAGAAAAAAATTTTGCATAGCTTTCCAACTCTGGCACAAGCCTAGAACACTGAGAGGCAAGTGAAATTTTTGACTCTGAAAATAGCCACTTAAGGTCTAAAGGGAATAAGGAAAAGATACTCGGTTTACGTGAAAGAGCTTCTCCTGTACTGAAAGTATCTCTCCAGGAGAATGTGATTTGAAATCCTTTTAGAGTTATTTTCCATAGTCACCTATTTTACCGCTTTTTTGTAGACCAACAACTAAGACTATCATTGTAAATTATTTCCTTCATCAGAGATTTAAGATCTACTTCAAATATATAAGATCATTTTACTTAAAGCAGCCCTATCACCTTTTATAAAAAAAAAAACAAAAAACCCTATCACAGTGCATAGGGACTCAGATGCTTAAGTCAGATTATTTCTACAGTTGACTGTGCAAGAGCTCTGCTTCAGACGGCTTCTCATGTCCAATGGCATGATCTGCTGTGTCAGGAAAGCGGGAGCACTGTCACAGCATATTACGTGGTCTGTGATATGTCTTACTGACAACATCACAATCTTTTGATTTACATGGACTGGACTTAAAATAAATGAGTGGAATATTCCCCAAGGCATATAATCAATTGCATCTGTTGCAATCCTGGTATTTCCTTTGCCCTGTTTATACCATTACTGCCTCTACTGAAGCAGTATTATGGTTAAGTGTTTCCATGAATATATCCTGGCACCAGCTCATAGCACCACTGCTACACTACAAACAAGTTGAGCCTCAAAGGACCACAGCAGAACTAGCATTGTTCCAATACTGTATTGATTGTGATAAATGCTATGAGAGAAAAGAATATTTGGTTCTTATTGCATCTCTTTGTATCTATGTGCTTGATGAAATCACGGCAAACTGTTCTGGAGATGAAAACATCTGTTAACAATGGTGAGGTAATCTTGCTGTACTGCAAAATAATGTAAGAAATAAATTACTGGGTGTTTTTGAACAACATTCTCTGAAGTCTATAAAAATTGGAAGCATTTGACTTTGTTGTAGTAAGATTAGGAAATATCAGACAGGAAAATGTGCTTTGCATTTAAAACAACATATGGTGGAATCAGACAATATTTGTGTAACAAGATGTATTCCTAGAAAACGACTATATATATGCATACATAAATGTAGTTTCATCAGTTTACCTTACTGACAGGCTCTACTAAATTCACATCCTCTATATCTAGTTTTGGAATGCAAGTGGATGAAAATATTTAAGCTGCAAACAAGAGCAGTTAATGTCCATAGGATAAAACTATGCATGAAATCTATTATTCTGTAAAACTAAATAATGGAAATGAAGACTATAAACTCTGTAAATTCCCCTAGATATTTGCTTTCATTTAATAATTGTATTGTATACTAAATTTTTGTACATAAAATGCTTCATAAAGACATGGTTTCACAAAAAAATATTTCTCCTAATTAAATGAGTCACTATTCAAACCTATATAAGATTTACCTATTACAAATGAAAGAAACCTAATAATGAAATGATTCCATTTTGCACAATCTAAAAATCCCTTATACTAAGCTTTATATAGAAATAAGATTCTGTTTTCATGTTAGAAAATACATTAAAGTTTTATTGTTTAACAGATTTTAAAATTCATCCAGTAGTTTATGCTAAATTTAATATGTCCATGCAAATGTTTTCTAAGATGTTAAGAAAGTTGTTTTTGCAATATTTCCTAAATACGGGAAAAACTTTGGTTCTAAATGAAAAATACTTTTTATACTTAGTATAAATACCATGAGTGTGGCAAAATATCTTGCTAAACTTCTGGTAACACTTAAGATTTAAAAATCTATCAGTCTGATTAAATTAGACTGACTGAATCTAGTATTACTGACATCTTGTGTTAAAACATTCTAAGTTGAACCTAATAGTTATTAAAATGTTTAAATGTTTAATATTTAAACTATTATATATAATACCAAGTGAATGTTTTACTTAATAAAAAGCCTTAAGCATTTTCATTTCTTGTTTTGTCTTCTCATATCCTAATCACAAATGCAAACAAATACAAGCAAAATATAAGACAAAACATACGCTTTTATTTGAGATGACCTAGTGGAGTCATTAAAATTTAAATAAATTCAAACATATATAAACATATGAGTATATTACATTCAATTTATGCTAAGTGAAAAATCTGATTTATTCATGTCAAATGACTTTATCATTACTATTTGGCTCAAATTAGCCTATGAAAGTTTGTCATTGGGTGGTATCATATTTTACCCAAATGCACAACAGAGCAGTATGGGCAGACACAGAGACAAAGAAGCTCTAGGGGATCTAGCAGTAAAGTAACCCTCGGGCTCTTACTACCAGACAGGCAAGCTATAGCCAGAACTGCATAAAACCCTCCAGTGAGTATCCATGTACCTCAGAACAAATTCTGAAATTTTTACAATGACCTATAATATCCTATATGACCTGACCCCATTAGTTCTCTGACCTTGTACCCTATACCATCCCTTTTTCTCCCCACTCCAGTCCCACTGCAATCCTAGACATTCTAAGAAGTTGCCAAGTAAACTCCAGCCTCAGGACTTTGCACTTGTCTTTTCACACACACTCCCAAGGAACACTCTTGCCACAGGTATCACTGACAGCTCAAGCCCTTATATCATTCAAGTCATTGCTACAGAAATTTCTCAGTAAGACCATCCACCGCCACTGACCTAACTATCTCTGAGCACTCCCTATCCTACTCTTGTGCTTCTCTATAATACACTACGTAACTTCTAATGCACTACATCGTGTCATTTTTAATTTGTTGCCTGACTTTCCCACCAGCAAATAAGTCCTTTAAATACCAGCATTTGGGGTAATGGGCATCTGCGTTTTATCTCTTATGTTCCCGGCATATTTGGGATACGCAAAAAACATCATGTTGAAAGGTGCATTGGAAAGATTGTGAAATAAAAAAAGAATCTAATTTGAGAACTGAAAAGCTGTATACTCTTGCTGATAAACACACCAGATTACTGCTTTTTGTCAAGAAAACTTTTAAAGATGACATATATTGGTTATTCTTTGTTACTTGTGAGATCATCAAATCTTATAGGTGAAGTTGTTTTTTTAATTTTAAATAATGTAAATACTGTACAACAAAAACTGGGCTGTGGAATTCTATGAATCCAGTTTCTATCTTTCATTCTCTCACCGACAGTAACTGGATTATACCTGAAAAAACTTCTAGCCCCAAAGAAAACTTTACCAAAATATTGATTTATTAAAATCATTGTATTTAGACAGCATTTTTCTGATATACAAAGGATTGACAGTTCAAAAGACAACCTAAATACAGAAGTACTACCGTTCAAGTTTAATAGACTATTTAGAGATAAGAATCTTTGATACACATTGCAGGTCAAAAGTCAAGAGTATGTTATGAGTATTCCATGCAGATCTATAAGGAAAGGTAAAGTCCTTTATGTCTTGAGAACTGACTCTAAGGATAAAAAACACTGCAAATATAACCTTTCTTTTAAAAAAAGACCTAGAAGATCATCTGTCCTGATTCCTTCCTTTGAGAAACATTCATCACATGAAATAAATGTTTGAGAAATAAAATGAAATTGAAGTCAATTATAAGATTTTCCTTAGTTCATAATAAGTGCAGAAGCAGGAATAAAGTCAGACCTACTGATTTTCATTCATAGCAAAACTAGTTCAACAATTTCAAGAAGCAGAAAGTTAAAATGAGAAATACGAGAATTCACCACATCTGAAATAAAATCCTTCACTTTAAAAAGAACAAACCTGAGAAAGAAGAAAATAGACTAGATTAGTATTTCCAAAGTTATCTAATCATAATAATGGCATATTTTCAAAAAACAATCCAGATTACTTAAAATCCTAAAGTGGATAGGTGAATCAGAATCAGAAGAGAACAACCTAGAAATGTGCATTTTTAACATGTACCCAAGTGATAGTTACATAAGTCACATTGAGGAAACAATAGACAATGGTCAGGAAGTTCCATTTCTACTGGCCTCATAACCCATCAATGGTGATAATTAGGACTGTTTTTCCTATCAGATCTGTTATGAGAATAACTAAAAATTGCAAGATTTAACACAAAAAGTTGACTTTTATATGCAAATGATGAGCTAGAAGAAGTGAAGAAAACCATCTCATTTACAATCTCACCAAAAATCATTGTATTTAGACAGCATTTTTCTGACAAAAGAGGTAAAGGATCTATAGGAGGAAACTATAAAACTTTGTTAATAGAAATAGAAGACACAAAGATATGGAAAGTTATTCCCTGTTCATGGATTGGTAGAATCAACATTGTCAAAATGCCCATCTACATAAGACACTTTACAGATTCAGTACAACTCCAATAAAAATTCCAAAGGCTTTCTTTAAAGAAATGGAATGAATAGTACTGAAATTCGTATGGAACCACAAAAAAAAAAAAAAAAAAAAAAAAAAAAAAAAAACAAAAAACAAACAGCCAAAGCTTTCCTGTCTAAAAAGTAAAAAGACAGGAATATCACACTTCCAGATCTCAAACTATACTATAAAGTCATAATAATTAAAACAACATGATACTGGAACAAAAACAGATGCACATATGGATGGTATAGAATTGAGAGCCCAGAAATTAAATAACATTTATGGACCGCTAATCTACCACAAAAGAGTGGAATATACACAGTGAAACAAGGGAAAAATCTGCAATAAATGGTACTGGGGAAATTGCACTGCCACATGCAAAAAAAAAAAATGAAACTAGACCACTATATCACACCATATATAAAAATCTACTTGAAATGGACAAAATATTTGGATATAAAACCTGAAAACATAAAATATACTCCATAGGCAAAATACTCCATGACATAAACTTCAGAAATATCTGAGGACTGATCTCCAGCAGTAAGAAAAACAAAGGGGACATAAACATCATCAAACTAAAACTGAATAAACATCATCAAACTAAAAAGCTTCTGTATAGAGAAACAGTAACCAAAAAAAAAAAAAAGAGAGAGAGAGAGAGAGAGAGAGAGACACTAATGAATGGGAGAAAATATTTGTACACCATACATCTGACAAGGGACCAATATTGTAGATCTACAAAAAGTTCATACAATTCAACAAAAACAACATAAACAATTCAGTCACGACATAGGCAGAAGAACTACATGGGCATTTATCCAGAGAAGACATGCAGTAGCCAACAGACATATGGAAAAAATGCTCATCATCACTTATTACCAGGGGAATGCAAATCAAAACTACAATGAGTACCACGTCACACTTGTGAGAATGGCCCATATTAATAAAAAAAAAAAAAAAAATCTAAAACAAGTGCTGGCAAGGGTGTGGACAAAAAGGAGCTCTCTCACACCGTTGGTGGGAATGTAGACAGTTCACTCCCTAGGTATGATCACATATATGCAACTGGGAAAAAAATTAAGATCTCATGGTTACAGAGAACAGATTAGTAGTTGCCGAGGTGGGAGGTTAAAGGGGAGTTTAAAAGTACTCATCACAATAATCTCTTGCCATTTGTGACAATATGGATAGAACTAGAGGGGATTATATTAAACAAAATAATTCAGAAGGAGAAAGTGTCACTTTACACGTGGAATATAGAGAAACCAAACAAAAATTCAGATAAAACCAAACTAACAAACCCTAGAAACCTGAGTATAGAGCTGAGGCTACCAGAAGGAAAGGAAGAGGAGGAGAGAACAAAGTGAGCAGAAAGCACAATGGACTATGGGGAAGGACTATGGATGATTTGGTGGTAGGTGTGATGTAGTAACAATACCTGTGGGGGGTTACCCTATACCTCGAAAATTCAAAGTGATGTAAGCCAATGTTACCTCAATTGTTTTTTAGAATTTCTCACAAGAGAAAAAAAAATGTATAATCATGTAATGATGGATTTTAACTAACCATTTTGTGGTGATCATTTTGTAATACAACTATCAAGTCATTATGATATACACCAGAAACTAATAAGCTACATGTTAAACACATCTCAATAAAAAATAACCATTTTAAAATAAAAATACGGCTTAACTATTTTTTTTAAATTACTAGGTCAATAAATAGAATATCATAATTGGTTTGCTTTCATCTAAAAAGGTCCATGAGTCCCTTCATTGACTTATCTGTGGAATAAATCTACTGTCTTGAACTTCATAATTTAGTTCTCAGACACCATTATCATCTTAGCGATCAGCCACAATGATGATAGGGTCTTTGAATCTAATGATCGGGATGTACCCTAGATATCATACCAAAACTAACATATTCCAGGCGTAAAAGAAAAAACAAAGAGCATAATAATTTGTTTTTACTGAACTAAAAATATTCTAGCCTGCTTTCTATACTGTTGCCACCATCAATAACCCACTAAATGAATGTCTTATTTATCTTCATGGCATTTTACAATATTGCATCAGACTGTGGTACTCACTAAACAATGTAAATATGCCAAAAGGCTGAAACTCTGGAGATTCACGGTGTCAGCATATAACCCAATACCCCAAAGAAGCTGAATTTCAAGATCTTATTAATGAATCAGTTATAGCAACTGGAAGATAGCACCCTGTGTAGTTGAATCTTTCCCTACATGCTATAATTGCTCTGAATCAGTTATCAATTTATGATAGACATATGACATGTCAGTAGACATATCAATAATACATGCAGTTCGGTACTAAGAAGTAGAAATAAGAGTACTGCTTCTCAGTACTCTGCAAAAAAAAAGTCAGCGCGAACAATTTTGTTTCTTGTCCACAGAACTCCAGCCTGGTTTTTGCGGTTTTAGAAATCTAACTACCTCCTAGGGACACTACAATTATTCCACTGAACTGGAATTTGAGACGGCTGCCGAATCAGTTTTGGGTCCACATGCCAACAAACTAACAATGAAAAAAAGGAGAGATGACTTTAGTGCCTGGAGAGATTTACTCTAAATATCATAAAGAGAGAATATTACCGCCACAAAATGGGAGGTGAGGGGAAGGGCAGTTTATATGTGACACCTCCTAAATTTGCCATGACCAATATTAAATGTTAACAGGAGACTACAGCAATCCAGCACAGATCAAAAAGAGTTCAAATCCCTGAGGAATGCAGACATGTGTTCCCACACGAGGAAAATAATGGAAACTGTGTGTAAGGTATTAGCTAATGATAAATGGGACATGGAATGAGTCATGAGAAGGAAGTTGGATAACCCAGCTATAGTCTCATGATCAGTTATAAAGAGGAGGATAGAGTACTCACATTTTCATTCTGATGAAAATGTTCTTCCACGTGTGTGTGTATGTGTGTGTGTGTGTGTATACACACATATATATACACACACACTGCATTAGCTGTGTTGATGATAGTTAACTTTATATTTTACTCCTTTCATTAAAGGTATCAAGCAAAGACAATAAACTACAAGAAGAGAAGAGTGCTAATACAGAAATAGATATAATGACAGCTGCATGATATGTGGTAAAGGGTAAGTGGAGTCTCCTTTGTACAAAAGAAAGGTACATCTTGTTAGTTAGGCATAATTGATTATTGCTTTGGCTGTTTGGAAAATTTATGATAAAGGTCTGTATACAGATGAATATTGGGAAAACAAAGGACTAGACAGTCAATGCTAGGCATTGTCCGTTGGTCAGTAATCTCTAATAGCTTATTTTCCTCCTTCTTCCACTGTTCTTCTATGTTGCAGAATACTGCATTTTCATTTCCACTCTCAGGCTGGGCTCCAGACATAACTATGCTTCTGCCAATCAGAAATGCATTGTGCCCGTATGGACAACTGAAGTTAGGTACTAACCACTATCCCACTGGAAGTTCTGTTGGAGAGTAAGATACGGAGACATGAGTGTTAAGAGGTATCACTTATAGGAGGAATATAGGGGAGCCAAATGAGAGATCAGAAGGAGAAAATAGCACACAAACAAAAACAAAAACAAGAACTAGCAGGCAACCATAACTAAGAGACATTCTACAGGGGAGGGGGAAGAAGAGGGACCAAAACAGGGAGAGAAGAGCACAAGAGACTATGGTGACAGTTCATGGATGAATTGGTGGTGGGAAACCTACAGAATACACAATAATATAAAGGATATAAATTTTAAAAATTAAATATTTTTTTTTTAAAAAGAGGTGGCTTATGACATTGTAACTTCAGCGTCCTGATGACTGTGTTACAGACCATGTGTTCTTGAAGTCACTAACTCTAGTGTTATCCCTCTGAATCCAGCTCCTCTAGTAGCTTTCACAATTTTTAAACCCAGTACCACTTAAGCACGGTATTTTAGAAGCACATGATCTTTTCTGCTCAAAATACCTAGACAGCCCCGGGAGTGCAGAAATTGCATACAGGGTAGATAAGTGGCTCTTCCCACTGCAGAATCCAGTCACTGGCTGCCTGAGTGTCCTTCCGTGAGCTGAGCAATGCTCTCACTGGGAAGCATACCCCCTCAGTCCTGGGCCTGGGCCTTGGGAGAGCCCAGGGGACTCTGCAGGAAGGGTGAGTAGCCCTCTTGGTGAAACTGGCAAAGTTCCTGACACTATGTCTGTCTTTTCTGCCCTTTCTGATGGCGTCAGTCTCTCCCGTTTGCTGAGACATTGGTCCTCATGTCCCCAGCTTCATTCCAAATGTGGCTGCTTCCTAGATCCCTATCCCTGATGTCCCTGAAAGAAGCAATGACTAAAGGATCCTGTCCATCCACCATCTTTCCCTTATCCCCAATAAGTGATTTTAACGAGGTTTTTGCATAGAAGGTATTATATTTCTATACTAACAGTAAACAAACATAAAATGAAATTTTAAATGGTTCCTTTTAACAATGCCATCAAAAGCCAACAAATTCCTTAAAATATCCAATGAAATGTGTACAGAACTTGAAAGAAAGTAAAGATCTAACAGAACTGCTACTACTTTTTTCTCTCCTAAACATCTATAAACTCCTTGAGAATAGGGGCTAGGGTATCCACGCTTGTATTCCCTTAGGATTTGGCCCAGTGCCTGACATACATTAGGGACTTATACAGGTAAAACACATTTATATATTCAGAATAAATGTTTTAACCATTATTTCTCAATTTCTATAGAATATGATACTTGTATTGAAATCTGACAACTCTCAGCTCTTCATAAGTTTTATTTTGAAGAATGACATCACAGGGAAAGACATGAAACCAGCCAAAGAGAAAATAAAATCATCAGCACCTGGAGAAGCAAGCTTGAGTTAGGGATGAAAAGGAGTATCAGGCTCCAAATCTTAAATTTAAATTTCTCATTGCACTATAGGAAATAAATTGCTTATTAAAAACATCTGCCTTTGCAGCTTTTATGTAAATTCCATATCTGTTTCCTAATTATTTTAGACTGCTACCTCTGATTAAATACTGTAGACTCAGGAAATAATGTTACTGCTTAAATTGCTTTTCATTTTAAACTCACTATCAAAAAAGATTGGGAGCTGAATTGACTGACAACCTAAGTGCTGAATTATTCTGATATTTCTAATCAACAGTGTCAGATGCCCTACTGCATTGAAACTATTGAGACAGTTTCATGAGAGAGTGTTGGTTTTCTAAAAGTTTTAAATATTGGACATGC
Organism: Scalopus aquaticus; assembly: GCA_004024925.1. Lineage (NCBI taxonomy): Eukaryota > Metazoa > Chordata > Mammalia > Eulipotyphla > Talpidae > Scalopus > Scalopus aquaticus. Next base: position 32,992 of record PVIJ01006007.1, read on the forward strand.
TGGAAATTTAAGTGCAGAGTTGTCGTGGACCCTTGAACAAAGTGACCTCCCCATCTCTTCAAATCTCTATAGCAACCTCTACCATAATACTATTAGCACAGAACATTGTGTTTGCTATTGTGTCACATCTGCACAGAAACCCCACTAGGCAGTGCCCTCTTCAGAATTGTAGCCTATGGCATTTTATGTAATTTTTCTGTGTTCCCTGGTATCCTGAAGCTGGTAAAATCTCAAAAACTGTTTTGATGAATTAATGAAAAGTGAATGAATGCCTTACTTCCATTGCTTAGTATAAATAGATGATAAAGGCAATAACCTCCAATATAATTAATATTTCCTCTAGTATATTACTTTGTGAGACCATATATTTTATATCTTAGAACACTTTTTCAAAGTATAAAGCATATTTCTTTTTATCTAAACGCACCATCATTCATAACCCCCACCTCATTTCTGCCTGCAAATTTCATCTTCCTAATGTAAAAACTCAGTCTCATTTGCTTTAAAATTCAGTTGCTCTAGATTAATTCTTATTTGATTTGGAGTCTCCCATTACTGCTGCTTCTTGTCTTTTCCCGGTTGGCAGCTAGATTCGAAATCAGGCTACAAACAATATCATGCCCCAGGAGGAGGGTGTAAAGTGTGGAAATCAAAAAGACCACCCAAATAAGACCAAGCAAAGGTTATTTATTCAGGGCTTGCTAAAGCAAGGGAGTCAGCCATCACTCCTTAGATTTCACAGGAACTCAAAGGTAGACGGGGGCTGGAAAATTTAAACGGAAACAAGGGAAGATTTCAGCTGTGCTGTGATTAGATGCTGTTGGCATGGGAAAGCTGGAGGTGGGGTAACTAGAAGTGGAGCGTCCTGTGTGACTGCTCACATATAGATGCACACTTAGCTTATTCCAAAGTTGGCAGTGGGGAGGGAGGGGATTCCAAAAAATGGAAGCTGGCAGTTATTAACCCAAGACTGAACCTTGTAGGGCTGATTGCTACAGAGTTTGTGGCTTGGCATCCTACATTGGTTGCTGTGGAGGCTGTGGGTCAGAGTTCTACTTTTATACATGGTCTGGCCATTGTCCATTTGTATATGTGATATCTCTAAATTTAATGCAAGAGGGCTTTCTGCCATTATGGCCTCTGCTGAGTTGCTTTTTTGCTATCTTATATGTTGTGCTAAGTCATCCACCCAGCTAAAAATATTTATGTCTGCTGTAGATCCATAAGCTCTAGTTGTCAGGAACAAGACTGCTGTGAGCTCACTTCCAGGCATCAAGCACGCTCAGTCATTTCTGAACCAGTTCTAGGACTGCAATGGCTCATAGAAAGGGGATCTGGGAGGATGCTCTTTCACATACTGGATTCTGGGCTTCTCAACAAGGCTTTCTCATGACCACATTAACCAAGGTTTGTCATACAGTTGTTCTGTGTACTAGAGAGGTTGGCTCCACAATTGGCTCAATCTTTCCATTATCCTACTTCTTTCCCAAATTTATTTATTTTTTTTAAAAGATTTATTTATTTATACATACAAGCTGGGGTACAGACCAGAGGTGTGGGGCGGCGAGAGGGTTCACCAGAGACAGAGCAGGGAGCAGAACAGGCAGATCAGAAATACACTGCTGAGGGGAGCAGCGGGCGAGGCAGGAGAGGTCTGCCGCACCATGCGGGATTCTCCCTGGCCGGGCATCGAACTCGCATTGCCGCTGCCGACAGCTCCACAGCGCAGCGCTTAACCGCTGCGCCACCAGGGAGGCCCTCTTTCCCAAATTTAATATGCATATTGAACATTATAGCATTTCTTAAATCCCACTCCCAATAAATACTAATCACTTTTCTTCTGATTATCACATTTTTAATAGAAAGGGAGAGTTTTGTATCTTAAAAATGTTTTAAGGTTTCAGGAGTTTTTCTAAGCTCTGGGTTCCCAAAAATCCGGTGCTGGAAGTCACAAGTAAATACTTTCAAATTAAAACTAAGTTAACAAACATATCTTCTCCTAACAGAGAGAATCAGGAACACTGTAATTCTCAATATAAGATAAATTTTTCTGGTCTGGCCAATAGTAGATAATAAATATTTGTTCAGTGCATCTTAATAAGTTCTACACTGTTGTTTTACATTGTATGGAAAACAGAGTGAAGGTAATTTCTTATGATCTGAATTCTTGGGGAAGTACAGTATTAGTAGAAATGGCTTGATGAATATTTGGGGGAAATGGAGTAGAGAGAGATGAATTAAATGAGTTGAGAGAAAAGGAGAAATGGCATGATTTAAAATGGTGTTGTATAATCAACTTTACTTGGGGTCATCCTGGTGGCCTACGGGTTAAGTCTCAGTGCTATTACCACTAAGGCCTGAGTTTAATCCCTGACCAGGGTGCTAACCCACATATGGTGCAGACCTCTCCTATTTTGGCAGCTGTTCCCCTTAGCAGTATGTTTCAGTAGATCTGCCTGTTCTGCTCCCCACTCAGACTCTGATGAATCCTCTAACTCTCCGTACCTCTGGCCTACACCCCAGTTCTATGCAAAAAGAGTTTTCAAAAATCTTTACTAATATTCATACTATGTAGTAGTTTGAATATATTTATAACATCAACAAACTGTTCTCACCTGTATCATGAAGAAATATTTTGGGCTCTCTGCTAGATTTTTTTTTTTTTGAGATCATAACTAACTTTATTTTTATAGATATTTTATTTATTTTTGTTATTCATATATTTTACATTATTGCGTATTCCCCATAAGTTACCCACCACCTGTTCACCCATGGAGCCATCACCATAGTCCCCCATGCTCCCCTCTTCCCCCCTCTTGAGCCCTTACCCTCCCCTCCTTCCCTGCTGAATGTCGGTTTCTTATTTGGCTCCCTTATATTCCTGTTATAAGTGAAAGCATTCGATAATTTTCTCTTTCTTTCTGGCTTATTTCACTGATTATGATCCCTTCTAGATCCATCCATGTTGCTGCGAATTGCATGTGTTTGTCCTTTTTGAATGCTGAATAGTATTCCATTGTGTATATGTACCACTAGAAGATATGTTTTTTAGCTGAGTTTTAATTCCAAATTCTTTGCTTGTTTGCTTCCAGCACCAATTTTTTGGGGAACCCAGAGCTTAGAACAAACTCCTGAAGCCTTAAAATGGGAAACATTTTGAAGATAATGTTTCAATTAAAAATATGAGAAAAGAATCAAAGGAACCGTGATTGGTACTTTTGGTAGTGGGGTTTAAGAAAAGATCTAATCCATTGAATAAAGATTTGTTGAGTATCTACTAATGGCCAGGCCAGAAAAATCTGTACTTCCAAGGTATTTAGATTTTGCTGAGAGAAGAAATGTAATCAACTATCAAATAAATAAAAGAAACACAGAGTTATCAGGGCTTTGCAAAATATTATAAAAGACTCCAACTAATGCTGTGAAGCAGATGGTCAAGTAAAACCTCTCTTGGAAGATGACATTAGAATTGAAATCTCAGGTAAAGAAGCAGTCAGTCAAACAGAGCAAAGGGAGAGGTTGAAACAAAGTCCCAAAGTAGTAAGAATAGGAAGTGTTCCCCGAACAGAAAAGTGCAACAATAGAAGATAAGTAAACAAGATGCCCATCACAAGTTGTTGATCCTTTGACACTGAATTGAGCAATTATTTGAGGGAAAAAGACGGCCATAAAGTTAGGGTGAGAAAGGACAAACCGACTATGAGAACGCACAAGGATGAGGTAAAAACCCTAGGAAAGCTGAGCAGACTGAAATGACAGTAACTGTCTCTGCATAGACCTTCTGAGCATCGATACAACTGCTGGTTCACTTCCACCTCCCAAGTCTCCTGCAAATTTCTTTTATGGCCAGTACTAGCCCAGAACTATACAGGGAAAGGAATTCTGGGAGATAATCTCAATTTAGTTGGCATAGTGAAAGTTATCACAAGCTGGGAAGTCGTGGGATAGTTTTAAGCAGTGGAATGACAATCTGATTTTAAAATCAAAAGCATGACTGCTGTGGTAGTAATAAATTCAGTTTTGGGTAGACTTCAAAGATGAATGCAGATAGGTCAATTAGGGATAAAGGTTAACAACCAACTAAGGGAAGAAAATAGGAGATCTGCCTGTTTGCGAATTTCTATGGTGTAACAACTCCCACCTTTGTCAATTTCAAGCTACAGTTTAGAAACTAATTCATCAAATCCTCAAAAATTTACCAACTAGTTCTCGTAGGCTGATGCCTGTCAGCTCCAGAATACACCGTCACTGAAAGGTGAAGGCTAACTGGAAAATGTGTTTCTGATATTTTAGATAGTGAGTCACAGCTGAGTCTATGCTCAATTTTGGCTCCCTTTTTGTCCCAGAGCAAGCTCATGCAGCTTGACTCTGTCTTCCTGGAGTTCAAGACACTTTTCTCAGAGGTTCCTCCAGCATTCCTGCAAATAACTCCCTCATGTACAAATTCAACGGGCCTTCTCAATATTCTGAGTTAAGTCAGTTTCAACTGAAGCAGGATCTCCCGCTAGAGAAGGAGATGAAATGAGGCATGGCTTATAATGTTCAGTCATTACACATTGACTAGAAATTGGAAGGGAAAAGTCTGAACTGCAGTTCAACAGACACAGCAGAGCTCACATCTGGTTCCCTACCTATCTTTCAACAAACTAAATTCTATGCCTTGGTCTGGAGGATCATAATTAGTAATCTATAGTCAGGCTTTGAATTAACAATTTCCATTACAATATTCTGCCCCATATATTACCACACTCAAAATGCACAGAGTTCACAGCAAAGCAAGAAAAAGCAGAGTTGCTTTATCAACATGGTTATTTCCATAGAGGGAAGGAAAGAGTTCTATTCTACAGAGGAACATATACAAACCATAAAAAATTGTGCAGGATACTGGAAAACATGGATACAATAGTAGATGTCTCTTCATGAAATGGCATTCATCATTATTTTTATTTACCACCTAGAGAAAAAATTTATGGTTTTTACACTGCTGCGGAACGAGTAGAAAAATGAGATATGACACAATTTACATAGCTGATATAATGTGCAGTTTCCATCAAATTTCTGAAAGTCACAGAAATCGCTCATTCTGGGGTAAGGGGGCCAGTCACGTAGGGTCCAGGGCTCCTGTGACTCCATCAACACTGCTACACTGGCAGATGCACATTATTTTTGTGACTATTCACAGAAAGGGGTCTATTTGGAGGAGCTCAGAGAGTACACAGAATTATTTGCATATATTTCTTATTTGGGGCAAATCTGAGTTCTTTCAAAAAGTTCTTTACACGTCAAACCTCATGCTGGAAAACACATTAGAGAGATATTTAGCTTATTACTTCCATCGAATGTGTGTACCTCTGCCCTGTTCCTCCATGCCCTTCAATGTCTTCAATGCACACCTACAGACTAGAGAAGTCCTTCCTCACCATTTTTTAAACTACGTTTTCATCTATGTGTCTTCCACTCCTTAATGATCTCTCGCCCCCCACCCACCCACCCCCGAGGTTAGATGATGCATAGACATGTAGTCAAATACACACATGCACACTTGCATAGGAAAATTCTTGAGGGCCTCCCTGGTGGCGCAGCTCTTAAGTGCTATGCTGTGGCGCTGTCAGCAGTGACGACGTGAGTTCGAAGCCCAGCTGGGAGATTCCCACATGGCGCGCAGACCTCTTCTGCCTCGCCCACTGCTCCCCTCTGCAGTGTATTTCCGTCCATCTGCCTGTTCTGCTCCCCACTCTGTCTCTGATGAACCCTCTCGCCGACCCATGCCTCTGGCCTGTACTCCCGCTTATATGCATAAATAAATAAATTTTTAAAAATAATACTCAAATACACAGACATAGTTGTGATTAATAATGCTATGGATGTGTGTCTTGTGCTTTTTAAACCCTGGGTAAGTGGAGTTCATCAAGTTCATCAAGTTCATCAAGGATATGCCACATCAATTTATAAACTCCAGGTGAACATGCTTGTGGCAGTCAAGCAGTCATACCAGATTGATTGATTGATGAAGTAGGAAGAGTAAAGTGATTACAATGATTGTCTTGGCAATTAGTCATCCAGAAAGAGTAGACAGATGGCTAAAGTACGATCAAAAGATAGTGAACTTGCTCTAACTTCTAAGGTCTTCACTTTTGATTACCTCAGCAATCAGTCTATAATAGAATTGAGTTACGAATGAAAACAGGGTATTGCCATTACTATAGCTGCAAAATGAATCTCCAAACTTCCTGGCATAAACAACCATTGCATTATAACCAGATACTGTTGGTCACTCAGAAAAAGGCAGAGCCAGGACAATGGCTTGTTTACTTATTTGCTTTTTCCTCCACAGTGTCTGGTACTTGGCCAGGAAAACTCAAAGCCAGGAGGTAACAAAATGTCCGGCCACAGATCTGATAGAAAATTCAGTCAACAGGCTCAGTTTTCAGTGAGGTGATTTTTCTTGAGTTCCAAGAGCAATAATCCAAAGAGGAACAGACAGAAGATTTCTTGTCTATTACTTAAACTCAGAAGTGACGTGCATTACTGCTGAAATAATCACAAGTGCACATGGAAGTTTCCTCTAATCTTAAAATGGATCATTGCAAAGGACAGAGAGAGATGGAAGTATATTTTGTAGCTTTTTTGAGAAATACAATTTCCCACTGCTCTCTGGTCCTGAAAATTCATATATTTTCATATGCAAAATGTGCTCTTGATCCCCTCCAAAATCCCCAAATCTAATCTAAAAATTATTGCCTGAGAGAAAGTTAAGGAGCTCATTTTATATTTAAGGCTCTTTTTTATTGAGCTTTTTTATCAGTTTACAACACTATGCAAGTTTCGGGAGCATAGATTAACACCTTAAAATCTATATATTTACCACTCCATGCAGAAAGGGCTCTTTTAATGTGAGTACTATAAAATACATCCTTCAGTACCATTTTTCTCCACCTGAAGACCTGTGAACAAAAGCTATCCACCACACTCAGCATACATTGGTGGGATATCATAAAACTGCTGGAGACACCCATCTTTAAAAGAGATGAAAACAGATACATAGCAAGCATTGCTCCAAGGCAGTTTCTAAACCTACTATGTTCTAGATTGAATGAATATGAAGTCCTACTGCCTTAGGGTTTGTTATATGTGATTCCTGACTCTCTACTCTAAGTTACTGGTTCTACTTTTTGGGCTCTTGGTTTTGCTTTGAGTTTCCACTTTCTTTTCTGTAAGAAACAACCTACTTTGCCAGCTGTGTAGTCCTCTTAGCCTGTTTTTCCACACCAGGAAGGCTAGGTTCCAGGAGAACCAGGAAGAATTGCCTGTAATAACTTTTGTAAACTCGTTCTTGGGCATAGTGTGATATGCGTGTAGTCACAAGCTGTTCAGATTTTACAAGGAACTTCCTAAGTCCTACTTTCAGTGGGAGAAGTATTAAAGACAAATTTTAAGAGCTTGTGGAAATGTATATAATATTTAGTATTTGGAGAAAATACCATCAGCTATACATGGGATTTTTTTAGTTGGGAATTTTAAACTGGATATTTCGAATCTTAATCCAGCTTAACTAAAACTAAGCAAATATAGTTACAGCGACAAAGCCCAATGACTTCTTCTGTGTAATAGGAAGTCTAATTTAAAAAATTTTACACCATCTCCTTGTATTAGTAAAGATTAACTGGGATAAGAGAGGAAAGAAAGCCTCAAAATATAATGTCTCTAAAAATTAATCATTTATTCTATGCTTTCTTAACAATTCTAAGTAGTTTCAGGTTAGTAGTTAGCTCTGCTCCATAAAAATCATGCAGATATCCATGCCCCCTGGAGTAGGTCACCATATTCAACAACTGAATTCCAAAGTGTTATTACAGAACACCATCAGACATAGCAAGAAGTGGAAAAGAGCATGCATATAAGACATGCATATAAAACATACATACATATAAGATTTCTATGGACCAGACCTGGAAGTGGTCTGAATTTGCTCAATTTCTTTACCAAAATTCTGTAAAATGGCACACCTGGCCGCAAAACAGGATAGGAATATTAATATAGTTTATGCCCAGTATGGAATTCATAAAAGAAAAAAAATAAATTGTCTCCATATTAGTTATCTATTGAATGTACAGATGACACACAAAATCATCTTAAAAAATATTTGGAATTTCTTAGTTTCTAGGAGTAAGGTAACTGGGTACCACTTAGTGAGGTCCTTTGACTCAGTCTCTCACATGCTACAATTCAGGTGTGAATCAGGTCTTCAGTCACCTCAAGGCTTCACCTGGGGAGGGCTGACTTCCAAAGCTCACTCATTTGTTAGTAGAGACCACCTACAGAGTCTTGTGTATGTGCTTCTTTACTGGGCAGATCAGGACACAGCAGTTGGGAAGGGTTACAGTAAGCAAGTGAGAAAGTAAAAGGGGACAAGCAAGATAGAATGTAGAACCTGTTCTAGTCCAGTTGCAAAAGTGACACTTCACAGTTTCTGCCATATTCTACTGATGAAAATCAAGATGAAATCCAGCCCACAGTCAAGGGGAAGAGCTTGCACATGGATACAGAGATCAGGAGGCAGGAATTGGTGGGACATAAGCGACAAGCTGCTCACCACTTTCTCTAACGTCCTAATTGTTCCTGCTATGTGCCCCCCTACAGCTTGCCAAGAGCTAGCTCTATCTGCTTCTGAGAGGCAAGTCTACACTGGATTCCACCTCTTTTCCCACATCAAAAATCAACACATGGTTGGGCCTCCCTGGTGGCGCAGCAGTTAAGTGCTGGGCTGTGGAGCTGTCGGCAGCACGCGATGCGGGTTCGAGGCCCAGCCAGGGAGAATCCCACGTGGTGTGGCAGACCTCTCCTGCCTTGCCCGCTGCTCCCCTCAGCAGTGTATTTCTGATCTGCCTGTTCTGCTCCCCACTCTGTCTCTGGTGAACCCTCTCGCCGCCCTACGCCTCTGGCCTGTACCCCAGCTTGTATGTATAAAAAAATAAATCTTTAAAAAAAAATCAACACATGGTTATCTCTCTTTCCTTTTTAACACACTCATCACAAAGATATCAATTATAAATATACCAAACCACTTTTTAATGAAAATCATTGGATAAACAAGAAAAACATAGACTCCAAGTCTACACAAATATTTTGATTAGTGATTTATTGATGTTAATTGCTAAATAACCAATCCCTTCTAGTTCTAGAAATATGTCTTCTAGGGATTCTAGTGGAATCTCTAATTGTTTACATTCCCTGGCTCTACAGTGTATCTCTCACCTTCATAGCAAGCAAAAGGGATACCCACTTGGGCATGGATTATGCAATGGTCTCAAGAGAGACTTATAACCTTAAACACTTAGTTAGAATAAAGTTGATTATTTCACTTAATGGATCCTACTATGAACACTTTAGTTTTCTAGAGCCATGTCATCTTTTCCTTGAAAGTAGTATTTACACGATGGGAGAAATTCATTGAGCAAAATTGGATTTCCAAAGGAATCAACAATTGATACTGACTTCAAAGTAATGTAATTCACACCACTAAGTTGCTTTTGACCTGTAAATTTACAACATGCCTGTGGTCACTTTCCTGTCCAGTCATGGAAGATGTGGAGCACGTCTTTGAAAGAAGACAACCTCACAACACACCGGGCCTCCGGAGCTCCTCAACAATAGAGTATCAAAAGAAATTTCATTTTGTTTTTGATGTGTCGGCCATTAAATGACTGCAGTTCTGAGTTCTTTTTTATTTCTCTGAAATCTCAAAACTAGCTAAAATATCAAGACTCTCAAGAATGAAAAAGTGTGATACTGAACAGATTATAATTCACAGCCAGTAAATTTAATTGGGCCCACGTTAACCTGGTGAGCCTTAAAAGACACTTTCAAATTATTAAGAAGAAAGAAAAGGAGGGAAAAATTGTACTCACTAGGCCAGCTTTCCAATCTCTCAGAGCATTAATCATGTCATTTTTAATAGGAAATTCCTATTAGTTACTGCATTTTCAAATGATACATCACATTGAGAAAAGCTCATTTTAGCACTGATTTTTATCTCCTAAACTCTCAATAGAAAAATTAGATTCAATACATAGCAAATTATACCATTTCAATAACCTTAATATACTCTTTCTATACTGAATTGTCCCTAGGTTTTTTTTTTTTTTTTTTTTTTATAAATTCAAATCTCTTCTCCATTTAAAGTACATGCATATTTCTACTGCAGCCAATTAAGTCAACCATGGTTTTCCCTATGGGTTCTGGTGAACCTTGGCTGCAAAGAGTAATTTCCTTGGTAATATATACAGCTTGTTACTTACATGAGTTGCCCAGAGGGACTTTGAAGGCAGCCCCTTCCAGTGGACAGTCACGTCTAACCTCACAATATCCCTGATCTTAGGCTACAGGATGCCTCTGGGAAACCCCAGGCACAGTGACCAAGGTCCACATTGGCCAAGTCATCAGGTCCATCCATACCAAGCTGCAAAACAAGAAGAATGTAATGGATGTGCTTTGCGAGGCCAAGTTGAGGTTCCTTGGCAGTGAGAAAATTCCAAGAAGTAGGGCTTCATCAAGTTAAACACGGATGTATCTGAAGATACAGTGGCTGAAAAGCAGCTTATCCCAGATGGCTGTGGGGTCAAATACATCCCTAATCATAGTCCCCTGGACAAATGGCATAGCCTACGCTCATGAGAGCCTCAGGAATGCTCCCTTCTTAGTTATACCCAAATAAATTTTAATTTCTATCCAAAAAAATTACATACATTATAGATTGATCTATATCCAACATCTTCTTTCTCATAGTCCTGATTGACAATGTGGTTAAAAGGGTTAACCTTAACTCCCTACTTACACTTTAATGTTATTGTTCTATCAAAGCTCTTAGAAATCTAGTAGCACTATGACCCAAAACAAATGGACTTTCCAACTTTACTCTGAATTTCAGGTCTCTCCATTGCATTTGATTATAATTTACCATCTCTTAAAATGTGCTTTCTTTAAAAACAAACAAACAAAAAAAACACACAAAAACTCAAAATCCTTGAGATCTTTCACAGTCCTTTCTTGTGTTTTTTTGGATAATCTCCTCAGTTTTCCTTCATTTCCATATTTCAGCCTTCATTACCATTCAAGTTCTCATTATTTTGAGTCTAGATTTAGGCAACAGCCCCTCGGGTGACAGCCCCACCATACGCCCTTCCTCCCTTGTGTGGTAGAGCCAGTTTCTAACAATTTCTGAGAGCAGATTGTTAAATTTCAGGAATTTTGCCAGTGGGTATTTAACAAAATAATTATTAAAAATAAAACTATATAGACTTTGGTCAGTTATATTTAAAATGAAGGTAATATGCACATCTCATCACTTCTTTATAACACTGTACTATTTTTGTCTTGAGTTTATATCTACTGAGCTATAGAATGTAAGTACCATAAAAAAAAAAACTCCTGTATATCTCTTCCCAATTCTTCAGATAGATATTGATTGATAGACAGATATTGATTGATTATAGCAAAGAACTGACTCACACAATTATGGAGATTGAGAAGTCTCAGAATTTGTCATCTGCAAGCTGGTGAACCAGAAAAGCTGGTGGTATAATTCATTCCAAATCTGAAAATCTAAAAGCCAAGAAAACAATAGATACAACTCCCTGTCAGAATCCAAAGGCCTGATAATCAAGAACACCAATGTTGGAAAGAGGAAAATGACAGATATCTGAACTCAAGTAAGGAAAGCAAATTTGCCTTTCTCCCACCTTTTTATTTTATTTAGGCTCTCAACAGACTGGATGTTGCACATATGGTTTTGGAAGACAATCTCCTTCATTCAGTCTAGTGATTCAAATGCTAATCTCATCCATACACACACTCACAGACACATTCAGAAATAATGTTCTACATGTGCCCAGTCAAGTTAACAAATCAAATTGACAATGATAGGTATATTTGCGTAGTCGTGGAGATTTGCAAGCCCAATACCAGCAGAAAGGACATCTCTAGCTTGTAACTGATTTCAAATTAAGACAGAGACACACAGACAAGAGGCAAGATGAAACAGAGCAGGGGATTAGCCTGTTAAGTTTCAGAACAGAATCCAGTCAAAAAGACATGAGACAGCTTAACTCAAAAACTTGGAAGACGGGGGCCTCCCTGGTGGCGCAGCGGTTGAGCGCTGCGCTGTGGAGCTGTTGGCAGTGAGTTCGACGCCCAGCCGGGGAGATTCCCACGTGGTGGGGCAGACCTCTCCTGCCTCGCCCGCTGCTCCCCTCAGCAGTGTATTTCTGATCTGCCTGTTCTGCTCCCCACTCTGTCTCTGGTGAACCCTCTCGCCGCCCCACACCTCTGGCTTGTACCCCAGCTTGTATGTATAAATAAATAAATCTTTAAAAAAAAAAAAAAAAAAAAAAAAAAACTTGGAAGATGAACTTTCTTAGTTCAAGTAAAAACTCCATCTCCTATAAATTGTCCTAGATTAGGGGGAAAAAAATGAAAATCTGTGTTTCTTGAGCAGTGGATATAAGGATGGAGGCTAGAACAACTAGGGCTTATTATAGAAAAATCAGAAAACCCTAGCTGTAAAAGAACGTTAAAGGCAGTCTTTACCAACTTTTATACACAAATTTTCCTTGATGTTATGAAAATTCTCCATTCTTTTCTTCTTCCTCTCCTGTAGTTAACTTTAAACAAAATCAAGAAGACAGCTTCTAAGTTGTGATTATAATTTAAATTAGAAGAACTACTTTGTGGTTGTCTCTTGAAGTGTAATCAGCAGTATGAAACTGGAAAATTCCCATTCAAAAATATGCTTCAGTCTCTTTGATGTTTACTGTATAATTTCTCTGTCTCAAATGCAAGATGGTTAGGACTTTCATCTTTCCTCCTTTTTCATTATTTGTGATTCATAGGTTTTGGAGGATTGTACTTTTAGCAGAACTTTTTGAAAAAACATTTTATATTGTGTCAAAATACCAGTTCTTTCATAGCAATTTTATTAGCCAAAATAGAGTAATTCTGGTTTATTATTACTATTTTGTTATGTAATGCTACACTAAATTTTTCTAAATAAATTACTTGTCCTAAAAATATATAAATATCCAGGTGGTCATTATAATACTTTGATAAATCTCTTTATCATGAAAAGTGACAGTTACGTTTCTTTAAAAATATTTTCTGCATATGCCTTTCATCACTTTAGGTTCTAAAACCTAATGAGAGTAAATTTTAATAGTAATCATATTTTATGCTCTAAATATTGGTCATTTTAACTTTCAAAAATTAGGCTTTAAAATCAAGTTTCAATCTTCCAATTGTCTATGTAGTGAGTGAATTCTCCCTAACTGAAGTTATTGCAGAAGTGGAAATCATTTGTAATTACATAGTTGGAGTTAATAAAAAAGTTTCTTTTCTATTTTTGTACCTCACTGACTTTCTCAAATTTGCTATGATGCAAAAAAAAAAAAAATGAAAGGTGATTATTAATTTATCACATAATTGTACTTTAGAGTGTATTATTAAAGAATTAACTGATAGCTTGGTAGCAACCAGAAAATAAAACAAATTAGTAGGAAATCACTGCATTTCTTTTAAATTTCAGCATCATTTCTTATTTGTTTGAAGATTCATAGAAGTCAGCTTTTCAAGTCTATCTATTTTAAATTTGTCTTCCACAACTTCTTTAATGAGAACTTAATGTTACTAACTCTAACATGACAGGGTGCCTTTACACTGAAGTTTGTATTTGTAACTAGAATCCTCCAAATTTCTCTGGATCCACTCATGTTGCCACATGCATCTCAGTAACTCAACAGGAAAGCCAGAAAGAGTGGACGTTTATAAATCAACATCTACACATCTGTAATCTTTAAAATAAAGACACAGATGTGTGTTTTGCGATGGTTCAGCTATAGCATATAGTATTTTGCAAACATTAAGGTGAGCAATGGCAAGTGGTTACAAATAGGAATGTTACTAAATTCAGCAAGCCTAGATTTGAAGTGTTTGAGTAACTTGCAGCTTTATCTTTAGAAATGAGTGACTCTTGTTTGAAAAAAAGTGTAAACAAAGAGTCTAAATGAAACTCCTTGTTTTAAGAAAGAGTATATATGTCACTAAGTGGTGTAATGTAAATTAATGTATTAAAATATAAAAGTACCCATTTTTTATGTCCAAAAGGGCACGTTTATTGAAAAAGGAAAATAAAGGACACTTGCTCAGACACAGGTGGTCAGAAAGAGATGCCTCTGAGTGTGTAGGTGTGAGAAAGAGATACCTGCATAATACACAGTCAAGCAGGAGAGCTGCTAAAAGTACCTGTTCCTAAAATAAGTATTAATTCACACAAACCCTATGAATATCTTATTCATCTCATTCTCCACCAATGTCATTCTAATCAAATCAAGATCATACCTTTTCTTCAAGCATTTCACTAACAATATGTATCCTCAATAGTCTATATTAGAAAATGGAGGATATTTTTCAAAACTTTAGAATAGAAATCACTTACTCCTAGTGAATTTAGTGAGTAGTAGCAAAGGAAAACAGGATTAAGTATTCTGAAGATGAATATAGCTGACTTTGACAATACTTTAACTTATCACACAATTTTTCCATCTGATAAGATGTTTTGATAAAAACATTTTCTTAACCCCAGTAGGGATTAAGTTGTTCTGGATGCTTGGAAAACAATGATAAACAAGAAAAATAATTCCTGCTTTTCCAATTTACAGTCTAATGAGAATAAGACAATTACAATTAAATGTAATATTATAGAAGAAATAATGAGAATGTATCCCAGAGGTCCTCAAGAAGGTCTAGCACTCAGGGTGCAAGGAAGAATTCACAGGAGAAGAAACAACTAAGATTTTCTTCCATCCTCCTCTTGGATTATTATGTTGAGTTACACAGGTCTTCCTTCTACTGCTCATGCACCTTTCCTTTATTAAAATGTTTTTATCCCACTTCTATTAACTGGTTCCAAACTCAAATCACAATTAATATCCATTCGTCACGGTAAACATTCTGAATTTGTATCTTAATCAGTCCCTAACATATTGCCCTGTTTTATTCGCATCATTAAATACACAGGTGACTGAAATGATTTCCACTTAAGACTGGGTTTAACTAGATATGATCTATTTCTGGCACTCAGCTGGGTGTCCCAGGAAAGTAGGAGCCCCTGTTTAATTAATCAGTGTTGAATGATCAGTATCTAAAATACTGTGGGTGTTGAATAATTATTTGTTGAATAAATGAATGAATTTGCTGTCATTATCTCAGAGAATGTTTAGAGAATCAAATAAATAACAATTAACAACAACAGTGGCAACAGCCCTGTTGTAACATCTATATACCATTTTCTCAGAATACAAAATAATTTGATATGCCTCATCTCATTTGAATTTCCTACTGATTCTATGAAGGGAGGTGGCACGGCCAAGGAAACAAAAGCTCTGGCAGTCGACTTATTTCTTCAATATCTGAAATATAGTAATTGAATAATAGCAAATCTAACATAGAAAATACAGATCTTCAAGAAACAGTTTTTTCAACTGAGGTAAAATTAGGACCCTCCCCATTAAGTATGGTCACTACAGGGCACCAGCCACCAAAACACCCATAGGCTACCATCTTAGTCCATTCAATGAACAATGTGATTTTGACTATACCACATGGAAACGTAAATATTTTGAATATATGTTACTAAATAGTGGACCTGTACAATGCAGAACCCCGAATAAACCGTGAATTGGAAACTCACCAGCCAGTTCTTTTTTTTTTTTAAAGATGTTATTTATTTATGCATACAAGCTGGGGTACAGACCAGAGGTGTGGGGCGGTCAGAGGGTTCACCAGAGACAGAGCAGGGAGCAGCACACGCAGATCGAAGGAAATACACTGCTGAGGGGAGCAGCGGGCGAGGCAGGAGAGGTCTGCCGCACCTCACCAGCCAGTTCTTAATTTAGGTTAGCAAATAATCAGTGATGAAACCAGGCATTTGATTCCTTTCCCATGCAAACATGTGTTACATTCTGACAACAGTAGCATATTTTTATCATAGAAAAGCTCTTTAAACTAAATAAAAATTATTCATTAGCTACTAGTCTGTATAACTGCATAGCTGCTTGTTAGATGTCAGATGCCTACATGAGACTTGGCAGAGAAACATGGACTTGATAGAGAATTGAGAGTACAATATTTTTCAAATAGTGTGTGAAGTGAAGGATTCAGCAGCAAGACAAACTGATGAAAAAGTAATTCAAATTACTATATGAAGAGAGGATCTTCCTCTCAACTGGTCTCAGCTACAAGATGCATTTGGGATAAGCTAATTGGCATGCATTCCAACAATTTCCTAGGGAAACTCAAATTTGAATTTATTTGAAAGTGTAAAATTATAATTTAATGTTCTGTAAAGTAACGCAAACTTAACACTGCTGAGCTTTTTCTCTGAGTGTACATTTTTCTACAGTGAAGATTAGAAATTGGGGGATGGGGGAATGGGCAGACGGCAGGCAACTATCTTTTAACCCATTTCACTCAGGACAGAGGTAACAAAGCCTTAGACAGAGACTGTAAAGATTCTTCTAGCCCCCCTTCCCAAATTAAAAATGGAAGGAGAGGGAAGGGGAAGGGTGAGAGAGGAGGGGAGGGGATGGAGGGAAGAAAGAAAAGAAACCCTGTCTTACTTGGCTTACTTAGAGTTACCAGGAAAAGTATTTTTTTTTTCTGAATCATTGAAATATTCCTTCTGGAAGCAATGAAAACTAGAGTGATCCTAGCAGAAGCATGTGTCATATAAGTAACAACAGACAAAACACTTAAAATATACACAATTGAATTGAAATTTGGAAATGCATGATTTCTTATTATTTTTTAAGACCAATTTAAAGTACTTTGATTAAACTTATGAATATATTGAAGAATGCAATTACTCAATAACCACTCTGGAAACTTTGCTTCTAATCTGAAATAATTAAGTTTCTCAGTAAAAGATGTCAGACTTAGATCAACAGTATACAGTAATGCATGTAATAGATTTCTAAGTCTATGTGTTCATATACAGTATATTGTTAATAGAGTTCAACATGCTCTATAGAAAACATACAATATGCCTGGCATTGTCCTCAGAGTTCAAAGGACGTGAAGGTTAAAAAGATGTTGAAATTGTTCTCAAAAACAAAGTTGAAGTCTACCTTTAATTGTATACAACATTCTCCCCCCTAAAAATATTTCACCCTATTGAAAGGTTTAGCTAGTGAATTTATTTTTTATATTGAATTTTTTTTTGCAGTAACATTGCTTTACAAACACTGTACAATTTAGGGGACTAGGTTCATACAACCTCAGGTTTATGTTACCACCCTATTCCCACCATTGAAGCACCCATAGTCCTTAACCCTAGGCCATTGGGTCCTCAGCCTAGCATCCTTAACCCTGTTGAATTTAAATAAAAAGAGAAAGTTAACTTTTAACCAAATACAACCTAAATATTACAAATTTTTATTGGGAGATTTATTTTCTGGCTAAATATGCCCTGTATAATTTATCCTCAATGATAAATATAATTTTTCTGAACAATGGTTTTCTATCTAAAAAAAGAAGTTAAAACCTAATTGCACAATAACAGTTGACTGGATAAAAAAGATGTATATATGCACAACGGAATATTACTCAGCAATCAAAAATGCCACTTGCAGCAATATGGATGGTGCTGGAAGGGATTGTGCTGAGTGAAAAAAGTCAGAGGGAAACAAATATCAGAAGATAATCATTTATAGGAGGAATAAAGGGAAATGAACAAAGGGTTAAAAAAGACAAAACTTATAGGCAACTATAGACCTGAGGTTTATAGCAGGGTATGAGGGTGGAGAGGGATCATAACAGGGGTAGGACAAACACAAGGGAACATGGGGATGGTTGACAGGTGATGTAGTGGTGATACTACACATGAGGAAAGAAATCAAATACTGGCAAAGATGAAAACAGTGTAAGACAATTAAAAAATAATAATACAAGAGAAAAAAAAGAAGAAAATAATAAATATAAAACTAATAAGATGTATTCAAGACCGAACACAATAGAATGAAATCAGTCTAGATACAAGCACTTTATGTATACTTTCTAATGGTGCAAACTGTTACCTGGTTTATATTTCTTTAGGTTTTGGAAGTAAATATACTTGCTAAACTATAAGCCTTTTCCAGAGCTATATTATTATACTATTATCATCTCTTAAAATATTAATGCAGACTAGTGAAGAAAAGGAAGGCACTTGTCAGCTTTATTACTATTTAGGTTCTTATTCGGATATCCTAAAGTTTTAACAAAATAAAGTATCATCGTTTTATAGACATCATGATTCTCACTATATCTTTTAATTTTTATATAAAATTGTATCTCACCTTCCAAGGAATGATTTAAAGAACTTACACACACACACACACACAGCATTTAAGAATAAAAAACTAAAATTTTGTACATGGAGAAAAATCTCAAGTATCACTCTCTTGAACTCATATAATTACCATGAGTGAGACTAAATTTTTAAAGCACTTTCTTTTTTATTCACTCATTCTCAATGGAGATTGTGTATTATGTAATGTTAATTATCTACTATTACTACTACTATTTTTTACTACTATTTTTTTTACTACTATTAAATTCGAAACTAAATTTGCTAATAAAGTGATATTTGACACTTAGTAGGCCATGTCTAATGTTTTGTAGCATAATCAGTTAGTCTTCATAATGTTGATTTATGTATCAATTCTCCATATACATATTCAATACAATATTCAGTACAATTCAATGAAGATGTTACATCAGAATATAAGCTAATTAAATTTATTTTTATAGACACAGAACCCAGGACCTTGAAGGCACTGCTCCCTGTAACCATGTAACTTGATGTAGAATATTAACTCCGTGTATTAGATGTAGAAAGTGGCAGCTCTTGGGTCACACAAAAAAATCTACATTCAAAATTTGTCTGGTCAACATTTAAAATTGAGAAAATTTACATATTAGTGATTCACAAATGGTTCTTCCCCACGGAACCTGCACTCCAGCTGATGTTGCATCCTTTGACAGTACTGGCAGCTGCCCCCATCATCTGGCCCGTGATCTCACTTGAATTATCTACCTGGACCTGTTTTTCTGAGAATCTTAAAGGACTCACATCTCTTGGTGATAACTGTCATAGAAAAAGAATGTGAGGGGCCTCACTGTGGTTCAATGGGATAAGCGCAGCGCTGTGGAGCTGCTCCCCTCAGCCATGTATTTCGGTCGATCTGCCTGTTCTGCTCCCCACTCTGTCTCTAGTGAACCCTCTTACCGCCCCACACTTCTGACCTGCACCCCAGCTTGTATGCAAAAATAAATAAATCTTTAAAAAAAAAAAGAAAAGAAAAAAAGTGTGAACTCAATGGGTGCACTGTGTTCAAGAAGCATTTCAGGATTAACTGATAGTCCGAACCACATTGGTCTTACACATACTTCACTGATATTTTTGGTTGGTGCTCTAGAAATGTTCTTAAATTCACAGAATTTTCTTAAACTACTACAAGGCATGTCTTCAACCATCTCTGAATATGTTACATACACAGGCAAAACAACAAATCAAAACATGTTGCCAAAATAAGATGGTAATTGCTTGTGAGAGGGCAGAGAAAAAAATTCCCTCACGTGAATCTTAATTCATGAAGTCATTCCTTGAGTGTAATTCAGAAAAATCCAATTTATTCATTTTTAAAAACAGTGAATGAAAAAAAAATCTGCTGGTGGGATGACAGCAAAATGGAATTTTCACACTTCTTACAACTTAATGCATTTACGCATAAATTTTTCTGTTGTGTTGAATGGAATAAATATGCTCCTTCCCACTCCTGCTATTTTCTTAAAAGTTATTTCTGTGAGATTCAAATTCAAATTTGACTGTTACAAAGGAAAATTTTAGTGGTTGTCACTACAAGAATTTTTAAAGCACTTCTAGTAATTTGGCTATTTTAAAATTGCAACTGCATTTTGATAGAGTTGAAATCTCTCCTGGCTTCTTTAACTGAATAGAAATTCCAAGAGGGAACTGTGCCATATTCCCCCTTCCTTCCCAGCGTATTCATATTTTTTGTTTAAAGGGTTCACACAGGATACTCTCATAAAAAAAAAAAAAATCTTCTGTGATTAGCTGAGAAAATGTCTTCAAAAACCAGACTCCAGGAAAGTTTTTAGTCCTCCAGCAAACGTCGATTCTAAAAACTTGGCAGATGTCTAATTATTATTGCAGTTTTTCAAATAGACTTTTTATGACACACTGAGAATATGAAATCAGTTCCATTAAAAGGTCCTCTCTGATATTATTATGTCAGAATATCCTGATTTATATGCTATCTTCTGAGACTCATTGTGTTCAATCTGCCTTCGCCGCAAACATGGCAATACATCTTGTTCTCATAACTGGCTCCAGCTTCCCCTCTCCCATTCCTTCTTCCATCCACTCACCAGAGCCTCCAAGGCAGTGAATATCAATTGTCCCCTTTAGAAGGTAGATAGAATAACCGTATTTCCGGAACTCTCAGGAAAGCTAGTATCACCAGTGTTCATTTGTATTAAATGGATACTTAGCTTTCTGATACTACATGGCCAAGCACAGTGTGTAATGGGGTTTTTATTCACAGAAATCCAATTAAAGTATCTAATGAAAATATCCATCTAAATACTCAGTTCAGTAATTACCCATTTTTGTCCTTAGCATTGTTCTCTGAAAGAATATGGAAGTTTTTTTGAAATAAAATCTTGTAATGCAACTTAAATCTGCTTAAAGTGTACAAGCTAATTGTTAGGGTTAGTAATGGATTATAAGGCTAAGTTTGAATTTTCTTTCAAATATTTTATAATCAAATGGGGCAAATTAAAGTTTTTTAAAGTGCTCTGCTACAGAAACTGAGAGCTACCTTGATAAAAATCATGTATTTTATTATACTTTCAACAGAAAACTGTTAGTCTGAATAATTACTGTGTCCAGGCTACACATCGGATCAGATTATCCTATCAGATTTACAAGAATTAGAGATTTTATCCCAACAAAATAGCATCAAAAGGCTCAAAGGAACATCAGGAGTTTTGGAATATTGAAAGTTTACCTGACGGGTCAGCAGACAAAATTAGTCTGGGAATTATTATGTTTTCTGGGGGCAAAGAAGTGCCTTCATGTCCTCCTGTGAGAAACCCAGCCACATCCTGCAGATGGCTCAAATACCCAGAGTTAAATGACTTCTCAAAATTCCCCAGAGTGGCCTCCCTGGTGGCCTAGGGGTTAAGTTTCAGCACTATCACTGCTACAGCCTGAGTTCAATCCCCAACCAGGGAGCTAACCCACACGGCACAGCAGATCTCCCTGAATCACCTGAGGGTCCCCTTAGCAGAGTATTTCAGTAAATCCATCTCTTGTGTTCCCCACTGTCTCTGGTGATCCTCTCATTCCCTGCACCTCTGGCCTATACTCCAGGTCTTCTATTCAAAAAAGTAAATAGAAATTTTTTAATTCCCAAGAGATTTATAAACTGTAGCATCACAGGATCATATGAATTAAGATGGCACATAATATGGTGTTTCAAATGCTTACAGATCATACCGACATGTCATATTGTAAATTATCATTAAGTTATTTTTAAATACAATTCTATCAAGGCATATGTATATTTTCTATAATAATAATTATCATCTAAAAATGAAGTCACTTTATTTAGTTTTGTATTCAACAAGTAAATTTAAATACATATTGCCTAAAACTGTATTAGACCCTGACTTGATAACAAAGAGTCAAGAAAAATTTTCTGCCTTCATTTCTACTTTGAATTTAAAATTGCATGATAACAACTAGTGAGATCAAAAACAAGAAACCCCGCTGCGCTGTGGAGCTGTCGGCAGCAGCGATGCGAGTTCGACGCCCAGCCGGGGAGAATCCCACATGGTGCGGCAGACCTCTCCTGCCTCGCCCGCTGCTCCCCTCAGCAGTGTATTTCTGATCTGCCTGTTCTGCTCCCCGCTCTGTCTCTGGTGAAGCCTCTCATCACTCCACACCTCTGGCCTGTCCCCCAGCTGTATGTATAAATAAATAAAATCTTAAAAAAAAAAAAAAGAAACCCTGTGACCAGGGAAGGTTTAGATAATGCCAAAAACCCAATGCCTCACCAGATTTAACTGAAGAAAAGTATCACAAGGAAAAGTTGACATAGAGAATTAGCAAAAGAGGGACTGGACTCCTGGTGACGCAACAAGTTAAGTCACAGTACTAAGAAGCTATCCAGAGCTACTGCAGAGCGAGTTCAAACCCCGTCCAGGGAGCTTCCCACATGGCACAGCAGACCTCTCCTCAGCAGTGTATTTTAGAAGATCTGCCTGTTCTGCTCCTCATTCTGTCTCTGGTGATTCCTCTCACTCCCCCACCCCCGCCCACGCTTCTGGCCTACACCCCAGCTTGCATGCATAAATAAATCTTAAAAAAAAAGAATTTGCAAAAAAAAAAAGACAAAAAAAATGGAGAAATGAGTGTGCACAGTCAAGGAAACAATGGATAAAAAGCACAGAGTTCAAAGAAATACGGTGTGTTCAAGAAAATCAAGAATATCTGACACAAGACAAGACTGGAAAACTGAGAGGGGCTGGATCAGGAATATTTTGTATGTTCTATTAACATTTTGAACACTAGTGCAAGAACATTGAGTTACCACTGAAGAATGTTAAGTAGAATCATGACATGATTGGGTCTGTCTTTCAAAAAGATGTAATCCAGAAAATTGGATGAGACAACACTGAAAATTGAGAAACAACTGAAGAGGCTGCTGCTGGAATGCTGGAGAGATGGTGGCAGCTTGAGAGCTTGAGAAAATCTGACTGGTTTTGAAAGATGGTAGGAGACTAAACAACCAGGACACACAGATTGACTGGATATGAGGATTGACAAAGGGAAATCAAGATTAACACCAAAGTTAAAGGATTCGCCATTGACTGAAGTAGAAAACACAGGAAGAGAGAATAGCAGAGAAAAACTTTATTTTCTTTTGTGTTCAATTTGAAAGGTCAAATAAAATAACTATATGGAAGGTCCAATAAGAAGTTGGACTAGCAGCTTAGATATTAATGAAAAGTAATCTCATTGAAATTATTTCTTTGGCAATCATTAGCCTAGAGTTGAGAATTACAGACATGACGTTTGATGCAATTTTTCAGGGAAATTACTCCTCAAGAGAGAAGAGAATGGGACATAAAAGTTGCATAAGTGAAAGAACAATATATAAGGAAATTGGGTAAAAGCAAAGAAGAAACAAGCCAAGCTAATGGGGTTTTGTGGATATCCAGGGAATAGAGTATTTCAGGAAGGGCAGTGTCTTCACTAGTAACTGATGTCAAAAGTAAACTGAGAAATGCCAGTCACATTTTTTAAAACAGAAGTAGCGACTTGACAACGGAAATATTAACAAAACACTGGAGGGCAAAAATCAGATAGAATTAAAAATTAATGCTTTTGGGGGTTAACAAGCTAAGAATATAAGTAGATAATTTTCAAGAAAAAAGGCATGCAGGGCCTCACTGGTGGCACAGCAGTTGAGCGCTGTGCTCTGGAGCTGTTGGCAGCTCGCGATGCAAGTTCGATGCCCAGCAGGGGAGAGTCCCACATGGCGCAGCAGACCTCTCCTGCCTCGCCCGCTGCTCCCCTAAACAGTGTATTTCTGATCTGCCTGTTCTGCTCCCCACTCTGTCTCTGGTGAATCCTCTCGCCGCCCCACACCTCTGGCCTGTACCCCAGCTTGTATGTATAAATAAATGAATCTTTAAAAAAAAAAAAAAAAGGCATGCAAAGAGAAAAATTTGGAGGTGATTGGACAGTCAGGTCCATCCACAGTTCCACATTGTAATTAGAGTCTGTCTCACTAGTTTAATAGGCTGAGACCTTTTAGAAAGGCTTATTAGCCCCCTTGTCCCCCCAAAAAAAAAGAAAGAAAAAAAATAGAAACTTTTGGAGAAAAGACTAAATTGTTTTATTCCCATCCATCTCATTTTTAAAATTAGATTCACTGCCTATCTTAGGCTAGGACTACTATGCTTGGGCCAGAGACTATTTTCATGGCAGATTAAATAGCAAGCAGACCTTACTGAGTATAAAGCCTGGCAGACCTGGTAATGACTTACAGAAGGAGACTGTGGTGCCTACTTGTCTGAATAATTTAAAGGACTTGGCAGATAATTCTTGAGGACTTTTTAATTGTAGCCCTCAGAAAGCCAGAGGACAGGCTAATGACCTTTGAAGATTTCTTTCATTCTTGATCCTCTGCGAGCAAATTCTTTGTTTACCTAAGTATGATATATTTTACATATTATGTGAATATGATTCATTTTAAATGAACATTGCATTACTGCCAAGGATGGTCATGAATAGAGCTCCTTCCTGTCTTCTATATAAGGCAGTGGCCCTGCCTGTTGTTTAAATTAGCCTTTCATGCAAACACTAACTCAAGACTAGTGATGATTCAAGCCAGAAACAGTAACTTTATTTATATGATGTTGTGCATAGAGGGCAGGCTAGTAAAAGAAAAACAAATCTGGAGTGGACAATGAATTAAATCAAAGTGCTTTGTACTTGGGATGCACTCCAGTAGATTATGATAGTCTATCTACAAAGGATTACAGTGATTCTGCCAATATTAATTATTCACCAAGCAGCTTACCCATTTCCAGGGAACCGGGGCTAAGGGTAGTATATGTAATTCTTAGAGTAATACCTTCCAGCTGAATGATACAGAGCACAACAGCGTTACCTGTCATGTCACTAGCCGAAAAGGCATTTTCAAGGCAATACTTCAGTGGATAGAATAAATTCAGACAGTTCAAAAGTTCATAATATACATACTTCATAGCTCCTTTCAAAATGGTGAAGGAAGGCTTAGTGAGGGAAATAACATCTGATTCCATTGGGATGGCCCAATATACATGGTGGATTAAATATAGTTAGCCCCTGTCTACTTGAAGCTTTCTTCCCTTGCCTTTATATCTATAAATGATTTCACTGACTGAAACTGTATTTTATATCAGATGTAAAATAGACTGACTTGCTGGTTGGGTTGGCAAAAATAGTGTTGCCACTTATTGATAGAGAAACTAAAAGTCTGTTTCATGAATGAAGTCATAAGTCATTTTGTTTGCTGGGAAGGAATCCATTTGAAAGTATACTGAAAAAGACTCTGGGTTTTTGATGGATGTTAATAACAGCATGAGTAAAAAGGCTCTTCCTAGTCATGTTTTATTGCATTATTCTATCCTCAAGATCTAGTCTTTCAAAACTTGATACATATGCCTGAACAGTGGAACCAACTTCTCCCAAAGAGAAATGCATTGACAGACTTGTCTTTGTTCCTTCACTGAAACGTGTTTTAGAAAGGCTGTGCGAAAATACTTTAGATCTAACATTTTTATAATGAAAATAATAATAGTAAATCTTTGTTTTTCTAAATCCCCTTTCTTTACATATGTGTTCAAGAAAGTTCTAAAATATTAGTGAAGTACTTTTGTTTTAAAATATCTAAGTGAATGACTCTCTTCAGTTTGGTTACAAACTTAAATCCATGATTCTTTAAATTATCTTGGAACTCTGTATAGTTCAAGTAGCTGAATGAAAACACAAATGAAATTCATATTACATTTCCTGCAGATGGATTCTCACTAATCTTAACTGTATTAACTAATCATTGGGGAGATCCTATTCTTTGAGTCAGATTTGATTAAAACTCTAGGGAAGTTATTCTCAACAAGGACTAAAAAACCATTTGCATGTAAAATATATCCTTGAGCTTAAAACAGCCATTAAGCATGATATTCTGGTATTACTGTATGTTAGAAAAATGTGTCAGAAAATCAAATTTTATCTAAAAGTCAGTGGTAGGAGTTAAGAAACAAGTTAATGAGCAAACAAGGAAAATTTTAAGATAATTATAAATGTGTTCTTTGGAAAACTTAAGCATTTTGAGGCATAGTAACTGTTTCTGAGTTTATTTCACAGAAGGGCCGATCTCATAATCAGAACAAACTTTAAATCCACTATAATTAAACACTAAGGTTGTAGATAATTGTAAAGTTTGGGAACAATGAATATTATCACACTGTCAAAAAATTTTTTAGAATTATTGAAGTTTGTATTGATGTAAATATAGGAAAGATGGATATGTGTTAGGCACATTTTTAATGTTTTAAGATTAGCTCACCTATTTCAAAAATGCTCAAATATGGGTGACCTACCTGGTGGCACAAGGTGTTAAGTCTCAGCACTATGAAGCTATCAGCAGCCACTGTAGCACAAGTTAGATACCTGGCCAGGGAGCTTCCCACACAGCACAGCAGACCTCTCCTATCTCGCCCACTTCTCCCCTCAGCTTTTGTATGCATAAATAAATAAATCTTTTTTCTAAGATTTATTTATTTATGCATAGAGGTTGGGATGCAGGCCAGAGGTGTGGGACGGTGAGAGGGTTCACCAGAGAAAGAGCAAGGAGCAGAACAGGCAGATCTACCAAAATACACTGCTGAGAGGAGCAGTAGGCGAAGCAGGAGAGGTCTGTTGTGCCATGTGGGAATCTCCTGGCCGGGCATCGAACTCCCGCTGCAGCTGCCCACAGCTCCACAGCACTGCGCTTAACCCGTTGTACCACCAGGGAGGCCCAATAAATAAATCTCTTTTAAAAATGCTCAAATATGAGGAAAAAAACCTACTTGATAATTAAATAGAAAATACAGTGAGGGAATACATGAGATTGTGATAATCTAGTTTTTTTTTTTTTAACTGTGTAAGTATGAACAGTTTGAAAACTCAAGCTCTTCTTGTGTATGCAGACAGCTAAAATGTCAGAGAATGGGATGAGGAATCTGTGCCTATTATAGGAGACCTGATAATAATAGCACAGATTAAAATATTGGATGTTCAATAATTTGAAAACTTCTACACTGGTTCACCAGGTCAAAGTGATAATCAGGTGAGTGTTTCTGAATTAGTATTGTATTTGACCCTAAATACTGATATTTTCCTTATCTTCTTCCCTAAGCTAACACATTGCGCCTGACAAAGACACAGAGACATGAATATACACAATCAAGATTGGTCACCAAAAAGTCAACTGGGAAACATTTATCTCCAAGATTCTTCTTAATATGGCAAGGATTAAAAACATTTGTAACACAGTTAAACCCCTGTCAGTCACAACTGAGAAGAGTAGATAAAGAGGGCACCTAGCCTGCAATCATAGGAGATGCTGTAATTGTTCCCTTTTCATCCTCTCTGACTTCACCCTTCCACTCTCAGGTTCTGCCTTATTGAACACACATAGATCTGTCTGGTCTTGTACATATAGATATGAGTTAATAGCAATTCAGGCTAAAGAACATCCTTTGTCCACTCACTGAGGACTAGGACCTAGTAAGTTATTTTTTCAAGTTATAAGTTATTCTTCTGCGGTGTCTTAGAAGTTTGCTTATAGTGGTATATAGGCACTGAATACCTTCTAAATATTTTTTGAGACAACTAGTCAGGATGAATAAAAACTAACATTTGTTAAGTGCTTTGTGTTATCTTTGAACACAAAGTGAGAGAAAGAAAAAAAGAGTGTACTGCTTTCGAAGAATGACCTATTCTCTTAAATCTAACAACTTCAGGTTATTGGCTATAGCAGAAAGGGTGAATTAATGGGGTTCATTACATTAATTTTTTATATTTATTGAATAATTAAATAGATAATGCTTCTTTAGGCTATTTCATTCTTATCCTCTTGCATATTACTGATTATTAAAAGAGTATGTGTGGGCAAAAACTACATGCACAGCAAACACTATGTTAAATGCAATAGAATATTGGAAGGTAAGTATACAATTCATTCCAGGGAATTTGCATCTTCTCAGGGAGATAATAAATTATACCCCTGGTAAAAATAAATATAATGTGCATAATCATATGCTAATAATGAGTATAAACAGTACTATTTATTTGGTCTGTATACAAGCCTATGTGATGTTAATACTATGCATACACTAAGATAGGTAGTAAATTATACATATAGACGATTTAAACATAAAGAGTGCTAGGATTTATGTAATTTGTTTCATACACTTGCCTGAATCTTATGCATAAATTATCAGGCAACTTTATTTTCTGATATGAGATACATACATTTTGTCAATATCAGTGTTCAAGATTAATAATTCAATTAATATCACACCTGCATGCTTATTCATATCTTAGATAACTTTAGGTATTTCTGGTCATAAATTAATATTTATCTCTAAGGATCCCTACCAAAAAAGTGTCACATCTTTCTTCATTGATTTTTCCACTTAATTTATAGTAGCAGTTTTCTCTCTTTTCCACTTACCTACCAAATCAATCGATCAATTCTTAATATTTTTTAAATCAGAACTACTTCTGTTCTTAAAGAGTACTCTGACTGATTTACTGGAACTTGAATGCAACCTGCACCCTCTCTTTTCTCCAACCACTTTTTCACCAATTGATGTCTGTAGAGTTCTCTTTCTGGAATCACATTTTTAACAATCCTGCTCAAATTCTGAGTGCCAAATTGCCTTTCCTTGAAGAATGTCTGAGGTCTGTACATGTAAGATAAGATAGTGGAAGATGACATAGTCTATGCAATTTGTCTACAGAAATCTTCACCAATGATCAATGACCACCTCTAATGGAAATATGTTTTCAATTCTCCTTTGACAGATGGTCGAGCCTACACTCCTGAGAGATATCTTTCCCCTGTCAACTTTTTTTTTTTTTTTTAAGATATATGTGCTGGTGGTTGGGGCCAATTTAACAACTCTATTACCCTGTTGGTGCTATTCCGAAGAACCACATCTGATTTAACACTGAGTTTGTGTTTTTCCTATAAAATGATATATATAGTCCTAGCTAAAAAGTATTTCAACTCAGATTTCAATGTGTTCATTTCAAATCCAGAAAGAAAACTTTCAAAAACTTCACTATGCCTTTTTTTTTTCTTTACTACTAAGAACTGTTATACATCAACAGTCACGGAGATAATTTAGTGTAAGTTGGTTAATTATTTCAAGAGACTATAATGGCCCATATTTAACTATGACATAATTCAATCAAAAAGGATTTGGGGTCATCCATTATGCCGTCAAAAATCACTTCCCTCCTCTGCCCCTTATACCACAACACTTAAGCACTCAATCTAACAATCAAACTAGCTCAACTAAGGATCAGCTCCTATCTTATCAGAATTCCAGAAATGCTACTTCCCTAGGACAGAGAGTATAAGTTATAAAAATCTTGAGGTTACAGATGTTACCTTTCTGGCTATTTATCTTGCTATATATTTTAGTACCTATCTATCACCCATATAAATGTCTGGAATGTTGATTTCTCTCCCAGTTCCCAGGTGTCTAGATTTAGAATCCAATCTTTAATCTATTTTGTAGTAGTCACTTATTTGTCACACAGGTAGAGTTCAAAACTGGAATTAGATTTTTAGAAATCTAGATTAAAAATGTGATTTGCACTATAGTCATTATCAGCTAGAATTTAATTTCATTTAGGACAGCTATCTAATTTAAGAGAGCAACAGGATGGTTTGCTAATAAGTTGTTTTATTTCAATGATTCTATATATCTTTTATTTTAACAGTTAATTATGAAAGGAATAGAAATAATAAAATGTGAGAACAGCTGAAATTAATATAGCACTGATGCTGATATGAAAGAGATCATTATTTTTGAGGAAAAAATTGATATAATCAAATGGTATTTGTTCAATGGCACATTTTTTTCATAACACACACACATACACACACACAAATACACACATGCACAAGAACCTACAGTTTTCAAGTTATTAACAATTTTTTTGACTAAGGCATTAAAAATTATGAATATATCCACCAGGCTGAGGAAATTGATAAGCTTGATTTTTGTCTGGCAGCTTATCTAAGTCCTGGTGTCTATGTATATCTTGATTTAGCTTGAATACCAAATTAAGTCTCGCAAATTTTCTCACATGCCTGATCCTTTAAACCTGACTCAACTTCCCAAGTATCAGCTCCGTTTCCCAGTGGTCCATAGCCCCATGGTTAGAGAGATATTTAGTTAATATACTGTGTTAGTGCTTTCTCAAACCCAGCTATAAGTAAGAATCACCTAGTAAAATTTTTTAAATTTGTATTAAATGGTAGTATCCATACCAAGTGAACCAAATCAGAATTTCTGTGAGGAAAATCAAGGCACGCTAGTGATAAATGTTCTCCAGGGTTGATAACCACTGATTCCAGTGTACAATTTTGAGAGCAGACATGAGTTGCCCTCAAGGGCATTATTATCTGTCTGAAAAAGAAAATAAATACAGTTGAAAAAAATATCAGTGACCACTGGGAGACAGTTTAGATGACATTGTTAAAGCATGCTTTCTGGAGTTAAATACATACTCATTCAACTGTTGCTTCTTGCTAGAGAGGTAACCAAGAACAAACCTCTCAGAGTCAGTTATTTCATCAGGAAACTGCTGGCACATTGGCCCCTCACAAACTTGTGAGAATTCAATGAGATCATACAGGTAGAACTCAGAAAAGCACTTGTCAAACCCATAAGACAACAAACTTGAGAGAGTGTTCATGCCTTATACTATACTATAAATAAGTTATTATAGCAAAAGAAAGATTCAAGTTTGAAATTATTAGGAAGATTCTATAGTCATGTTGATTTCAATATGGATCTTGTACATGTGGAGAAATTTCACATAAATTTAACTGACTGTGTTGACATATGAATCAATAAAGCTAACAGAGACCAATTAAGTTAAAGTCCTTGTTACATTCTTAATCTCACATAAGTAATCTGTTTTCAGGCTTTTATATATTGACTGTGAAACATACATTTTGTAATATTTTTATTTGAAATATTTAAATCTCTTTTTTGTACAAGCATAGAACTTTATTCAGCTGGAAAGATGACCGATCATCCCAGTTTTCCAGGGACTAAGGAGTCTCCTAGGACACAGAAATTTAAGTGCTAAAACCTGGATTCCTCTAGAGAAAGAGTGACTTAGTTCCTCTCTATTCATATAATCACACTATTGACTCTTCCCCTAATCCAGGTATGCCCTTAGAAGATACCCTAGAGAGCACAAAAGTCAAAAAACCTTATTTAACTTCTCTCTGAGGATTGTGTTTATAGGTGCAATAAGAGCAACAACCTTGAGTTGAACTCCAAGACAAGTCAGGAACTGCAAACACAGAGAGAAGGGGCTACCCAAAGGCTGGGCACCCTAAGAAAACTAAACCGTGGGCTCCTATTATAACCTAGTCTTTCCTAACTGGTCTGAATCGATGGTACCCGCACTTGGCCTGATGGTCACTGTTACAACGACATGCTGACGTCTTTTGATTCTTGGCCCCTGTCTCCTGAACTACCTAGTTCCCCATTATTTCCAAAAGGCTGGAGACATTAAAACTTCTAGATATTCGTAATTCAAAGGTATGAATAATTGGGATTACCACTCTGTGACAACTAGTCATGCCTTGAGTTAACTAAGGAAAGACTTTTCTTTTCTTTGGGCTCCCAAACCTCTATCCCTCTTCAGCGAGTAGTTTTAGAAATCAGAGCTCTGTGCATTGCCCCTCAGGAATGAGGAGCAGGATACAGACAGAAGAGGAAAGTGTTACCAGCCTGGCAGCAAGCAGTAAGTTCCTTGTCCTTGCCCTGTTTCTCCTCACTGTTTCTGTTTATCTTTTTGTGCAGACAAAAGCAGAAAAACATTCAAATCAGCTGAAACCAAGATGGAGACAGAAGTAACAAAAGGGCTAAACCATAACCTCATTACCATAGTAAAACACATGCTTGCCAGTGCAATGCCAAATCAAGTCTAAACTTGGAAGAAAAGGATGTGAATGCAGTTTCTGGAAAATCGGCCTATTTCTCTGAAATCCTGCTAACACAGACTGTTTCAGCCTCTCCCTTTCCTAAACACTTCACCATATAGGTTCCTGCTTCTCCCTAATTCAGAAAGGTAGCCTGTGAAACAATAATTCACCATGTCCTCAGGTTTGCTGGCTCCTAGGTAAAACTGATTTTCTTCTACCAACTCTTTTGTCTGAGTTTTGGCTTATGAGCAGCACAGCAAGTAGCCAGATCCAAACTAAAGTCACAATAGTACCCAGTAGGTGCTCTAAAAGCCCCTGTTTAATGACTGAATAAATTTGCTCATTAAGGAAACTTGATACCCACCAGCCAGTGCAAGAACAAGTCTGTGATATATCTTCATCGTGACAGAGGTAAAAATCAGGAGCAGAGATCCTGAAAAACAAACAGAGAAACTCATTATGTATTTTAAAACTATTTTTTTTTAAATAAGAACCAGAAATCCAAGACTTATAAATGGCCACGGAAAACCGTGAAAGCAAAATGTTCCTATAAGTCAAAAGTGTATTTCTAGGTGTTAGAATGAATAATGGCTGAGAAAATCAAATAAGCAAGTTTTTTTCAGGTTATGGTGCATTTGTTAGTTGGAACACTCACTAAATATGCCAGTCCACCTTCGAAGAGTACTATCTAATCATCCGAGCCCAAAGTAATGCATTTAGCCCCTGCTCTCTATTTTTTTTTCCAGGAGAATATTGTTCCTCAGTATTGTTCTTATCCTTTTCAGACTTATTTGTTCTCAGATTATTTGTTTTTGTAATGCCATGGTTCAGTGTCTCATCAAGCTGTGTGTTTGCCAGGTCACTTATTTTGAAGCTCAATCTTTCAAAGAAAGAATGTCAGGACATTTCCATTTTTAACATCTTTAACAAACTCTTGGGAGTTTCTGAATTCTTTTCTCCTTAGAGAGTTTATTTTTAATTTATTCATATTTTTTTAATTAAAAATGCTTGCTTTTTTCTTCTTCAAAAAATTGCACAGCGTATCCTTCAGTAGTTAGACATATGAAATCTAGAAATCCATGCACACATTCCTTTCCCCTTCAAAGACTGAAAAATAGTATAAACAATAAGTGTGGAGAACAAAGAAACTATGATGGCTAGTCAAGAGTTTTATATTTTAAGGAATAAAGCAGCTGAAGGTATACATATGGAAACTAAAAAGAAATCCAGTATTTTACTTTATTACTATGTCATATTATTAATCAGTATCATTATAGTAGGTTATCAATATCATATATCTATGCTATTTTTAAAATAGCCCATATACCCACTCTTTTTTTCATTGAAAACTTATAGTCTTCTTTCACTCCTCCTGCTTCATTTCCTTCCATAATAATTCAAAGATTCAATAGACAGTCCCAATCAAGGAAAAAGGAATTCTTAGCAGGTATTTAGGCAAAGATGCTTTGAAATGGGATACCAGCCCTCTGGGATTGAAAAATTGAACCAATACACAAATAACTTGAACTTTCTCACTGAAAGAGAAAGAAATTCTAAATATGAAAAGGGGAGACCTAGACAACATGTAGATATAGATCCACTAGCTCTGGGCATAGAAAGTCTGGTGAGAATGAAACACTATAGCAACCAATATACACATCTTTAAGAACGATCAGGATTCCTTTGAGTAAATAATTCTTAGTCTAGAGTAAGAAAATTATAGAATAAGCCTAGAATATATTATGCCAGAAATTTAGGAAATGCAAAAAGAAATATACAACCACATCAGGCACAGAAGTCAGCTTGACTGGTGTTCTACGGGCCAAATCTCAGATTTACTATCAAGAGACTCAGTGACAGCAACAAAGTATATCCTACTAACTAGGAATCTATAAGCTTCCAATGAAATAAATAGAAACATCTGCCATACAGTAACATAACAAATCTAGACAAAACGGTAGAATTTGAAAATTACTATTTGTCAACTGTAATCATCATAATTCAAAGAAGAAACATCAGCAAATCTAGCAGTTGAAAGTTGAATGAAGAGTGGGTTATTTGTGTCAAAGTATCTCCCAGGGGCCTCCCTGGTGGCGCAAGGGGTTAAATCTCAGCACTATGAAGCTATCTGCAACTACTGCAGCACAAGTTTGATCCCAGGCCAGGGAACTTCCCACATGGCACAGCAGACCTTTCCTGATTCGCCCGCTGCTCCACACAGCAGTGTACTTCAGTAGATCTGCTGTTCTGCTCCCTACTCTGTCTCTGATGAATTATTTCATTCCCCACACCTCTGGCCTACACCCCAGTTCTTGTATGCCTAAATAAATAAATCTTTTTTAAAAAAAAAGTATCTCCCGGGGCCTCCCTGGTGGCACAGAGGTTAAGCGCTGCACTGTGGAGCTGTCGGCAGCAACGACGTGAGTTCGATGCCCGGCCGGGGAGACTCCCACATGGCGCTGCAGACCTCTCCTGCCTCGCCCGCTGCTCCCCTCAGCAGTGTATTTCCATCCATCTGCCTGTTCTGCTTCCCACTCTGTCCCTGGTGAACCCTCTCACAGCCCCACGCCTCTGGCCTGTACCCCAGCTTGTATGCATAAATAAATAAATCTTAAAAAAAAAGTATCTCCCCACAAAATGCATGCTAATAAAAAAGAGAAGAGCAGCTTGAAGACATCATCTTATTTACTCAAATGATCGAAGTTAACATTACCAGTAATGGAATAAAGTAACCTTGTGTGCCATCTGTTGGAATGCTGTAAAAAAGGCACAGAATCACCACTATGACATTCATAACTTGAATCTAATAAAAAGAAACACCAGAAAAGATCAAAATCTATGTAATATCAACCTGAAATCTTCATCAATCATGAAGGCCAATAAAATACTGAGGAACAGTTCTAGATACAATGGAACTAAAGCATTCAACATTGATTCTGGATTAAATCCTTTTGCTACAAAAGACATTGTGAACGTCAGTGAAACTGTTTTATGAATAAACATTTTATGGGAGTGTTTTGTACTGTTTTTAGAACTTTTCTATAAGTTTGGAATGACTTTCAAATAAAAGTCCAAATTTATCACTTTTTAATGACAAGTAAGCAAAAGCAAAATGTTCACCAATGCAAAGGGCTAATTAGCAACTGGGTTTGCACTACAACTCCAAATAACCATTCACTTATTCTTTCCTATCTTCTCTCAAATTGAAAGCATTATCAATTGAGAAGGCTGGGTCCCAGCGTCTACAAGCAGGGCAGGCTTGAACTTGGAGCTCAAATATGTTCACTGCAGTGCTATGTGGTGTGTTTCTGCTTCTAAATTATGTGTGTTATGCTTCAGTCTCCATTTCCAAATTGATATATCTGATCATAATAGAATATGAAAAAATGCTTTTTGCTGCTTTCAGTCTATGTACCCTCTGAAAACTAAGGTACAAAAATATGACGTTTCCAGTGTTTTTCAGGAAGCAGAGGTAGATTGTGTAAACAGTAAAATGGCTTATTGAATTTTCTCCTTTCTCACACTTCTATAGGCTGGGCCAATTCATCCATGCATTCACAATAAATGTCACTCTCTGCACTTTACAATCTGCAGTGGCTCCCAACAGTCAGTCTAAACAGGTAAGTTTTCTTGTTCCCTCTGGGAAAACAATATTTAAGAGCCATAGCTACTTATAAATGTTTTATGCAAACTTTATATAACCATCAAGGCAAAACAAACTTTTACATTACAAGTGGAAAGGCATATTACCATTAAAATTCAGTTGAAAACATCATCTAATGTCATAGACCAAGTTATAGTCATGACACTGCATCACCAATTTTTTAATTTTAAAGTAGAATGGTGCACTTATGAGATTGTTTGTCTGTCAACTTTAATTTTGGGCAAGAAAGACCTTCTATCCAAAATACAAATGGTGCCTAATGAAGATTTTTCTAATGAGTATTTACAGTTGATGATGGCGATTTGCTGCTTCATTTACTCATTTAACATTGAGTGTCAGTCACTGGTTTAGGCAATGAAAATATTGCCAAAAATGGGCCTCCCTGGTGGCGCAATGAGTTAAGTGAAGCACTATGAAGCCATCCAGAGCCACTGCAGTATGAGTTCGATACCCAGCCAAGGAGATTCCCACCTGGAGCAGCAGACCTCTCCTGTCTCACCCGCTGCTCCCCTCAGCAGTGTATTTCAGCTGATCTGCCTGTTCTGCTCCCCACTTTGTCTCTGGTGAATCCTCTCAACACCCCACACCTCTGGCCTACACCCCAGATTGTATGCATAAATAAATAAATCTTTAAAAAAAAGAAAGAAAATATTGCCAAAAAAACACACACAGAAAGTGATAAGACAGCTGCTGAAAGGCTGAGTGTGGTACTGTCACAGACTCTGGAGATCAAGTGCTTATAATACATCACTTTTATCAAAATTATTGCAGAAATACTGCTTTATGAAGTCCACTTTTAGGGAATTCTATCTTAAGCACAAAAACAAATCTTTGGTTACCATTATATTCAATCAGATTTTAGACTTAATGTACATGGATGGTGTAAAACATAGATGCAGCTTATCCATACTTTACCATCTATTTTTGTTGCTTTTAAAAATTCTTATTGAAGTAACCTTGCATCTTAACATTATATATACATTTCATCTGTGCATCATTATAGATCAAATCTGTATATTCTACATTAAGTTCAATTCTATCCTTCACCATGCAAATGACACCGAACATAGTACATTGTTGATAGCAAGTATTTGAGTTAAATAACGACAAAAGGGGATAGATGCTGTGTCTCTCCCAGAGCTCCAATATTTTAATTAGAACAGCATATTTAACCTAATTAAAAGGCTATCATCAAAACATGGCTATCAAAATATTGCCATTTTTGTTAATGTTTGCAAAAGTAAGAAAAGAATTATTTTGCTATGCAGTCACAATTCTTACGACCGAAAAGTTTCTAAGGATATGGAAAATCTTAAAGTTTTCTATTTTCTTGGAATTAGAAAGGAATTTTGCATTGGATGAGACTAGTAATCTGAAAAAGGATTCCACGATTTAACTAAACTGCCTTTTCCTTAGATGCCAAAAAGCCATAAAATAATAAACTCAGAGGGAGCAGAATGTCCAGGAGAAAAAAAAAGTAACAAAATCTTAACACAGTTTCAATGAAAATAGAGACAATAACATGATGATATTTTAAAGTCTAAAATAAACCCTTACATAGAGTTTGGAGGGGAAAAAAAAGGTTTCAAAAAGTACATCATGAATTTCACATCAGGAAATCAATTATCCACGTATATTAGACGTAAGACAAGTAAAAGATTCTTCTCCATTCTGATAGTTCACTTCATTAAAAAGTAAATAGCTTCCAGAGGAGGTTATGCCTTTGAAACATAAGAATTGTCTCACTTTAGGGCTCCCTGTCTGCTCTCCAACAGAGTAGAACCAATGGATACTCTCCAAAGAATACTAATCAGATTTGTATATAAACAATGTTGCACTCCAATTTCTAGCAGTTTGGTGACCAAACATGTTACTGGAAGTTCTTCATCTTTTCCAAGTGTTGGGGAGTTAGGGGGCAGGGAAGGATAAAGAGTTTTTTGCAGTAGGATTCTGAAATACCTAAGATAAAGAGATAAGATTGTACTTTACCCAAGTGTATTTTTTTTAAGTATCAACTCCCATAATGCCATCCTGTAAGAACTCAATTTATGTAGACATTCTATTTTAATGATCAAAGCACAGGATTTCTCTTTTCCTCCCTGATGTTGTTACAAGTGGTACAGTAAAAGTGGGAGAGAGTCACTTTTCATAGATTGCTGGATTTGAAATGCCAATAAGGACTCCAATAAAAATTTTAGAAATCAAAGTCATGTTTATCTTTTCTCTTTGTGATATCTCAGTGTTAAGCCTTCTGAGTCACTGAATACTGATTCTATATACAATGGAGTTAATAAAAACAGTTGCTCTTTCTCACAGGATCATAGAATAATAGAACCAGTCGAGTCCCCTGGCTTCTGCAGGAGCGTAACTAAACCAACCAAGGCAGATGGTTATCTACTCGCTTTTTCCTTCTTTTATTCTTCAGCTTTTCCCTCTTCCATTTGTATTTCTGCAGTCTTATTCTACTATATATTTTATTTATATTGAGGTATAATTGAAAGTTAAAAATATTCTACTATATTCTTACTACAACATACCCAATAAATTTCCAGATGTGAAACTAAAAAAAAAAAAAAAAAAAAGAATTGCTTCTTAACTATATTTTGGATTGTATATTTACTTGTTTACAAAAACATACTTAATACTTCTATTATCTACCAGTTATAATCCTATGGGTCCTGCTTCCTCTGTTAAAAACAAATCAGACAAAAATTACATTCATTTTTTATTTCATCAGATTTTGTAACAGATTTTAATCTGATTATACATATATTAATAAGAAAATCACACATATATGTACTTATGATTTTAAGTACTTCTAAGGAGATTTGAAGTATGACAAAGGAGAATACAAGATAGATTAGTAGCATACTGATGATGCTTGAACTAAAGAGGAAAAAAATTAAATGGATCCAACAGTTTCCATGTCATAATATTTTAGAGCATTGCACATTTATTTATTTTTTTAAAGATTTATTTATTTATGCATACAAACTGGGGTGTAGGCCAGAGGTGTGGGGTGGTGAGAGGATTCACCAAAGACAGAGTGGGGAGCAGAATAGGCAGATCGACTGAAGTACACTGCTGAGGGGAGCAGTGGGTGCGGCAGGAGAGGTCTGCTGTGCCATGTGGGAAGTTCCCTGGCTAGGGAGTGAACTTGTGCTGCAGTGGCTGCTGATAGCTTCATCACGCTGCACTTAACCCATTACGCCACCAGGGAGGCCCAGAGCATTGCACATTAAAATAAATGGCCTGACTATGCAGGTGCTGTCTTTTACATAGATACTTTTTAATCAAATCTCTCATTTACCTAAATTCAGGTCTCACCCAGATGAACACACAGCTACCTACCTAAACAATTTTTTGACACCAGTCTCACTATGTTTCAAACCATTTTGCTAGTCTTACTACCACTAAACATCAATGTCACTTTTCTAATGTGCAAAGTAGATCATAACTCTGAAGACGTACTAATGAACTATTTTTGAAGTGAAGTGATATGTAAACTGGAATTCACTATATTATAATCAGGACTTGTATAAATGAAATTCTCCATTAAAAATTTCTAAAACAATCCTATATGATAACCATTGGATGAAATTGTAGCAATTCCATATTATAGTGTTTCTCAGATACATTTTGATGTTAAAAGATTTATGTAGCGTCAAGCAGGTCCAGGTATTTTGTATCCTGGTTCAGATTTCTTTTTTTTTATGAATATATTTTTATTGTTATTTATGTCTTTTACATTTTGTATTCCCCTTGGGTAGCCCACCACCAATTCACCCGTGATCCAACTCCGTGGTCCCTTGTGTCCTTTTCTACTCCATTTTGTTCCCTTACCCCCCCACCATCCACTGAGTATCTCTCTCCTATTTGGTTTCCTTATAGTCCTGTTATAAGTGAAACCATTAGATATTTTTCTCTTTCTTTCTGGCTTATTTCACTGAGTATGATAACCTCTAATTCCATCCATGTCGCTGCAAATTGTATGTGTTTATCTTCTTTGAATGCTGAATAGTATTCCATTGTGTATATGTACCACATCTTCTTGATCCAATCATCTATTTTTGGACATCTGGGTTGCTTCCATACCTTTGCTATTGTGAACAGTGCCACAGTATCCTTTTGAATTAGTGTTTTTGTGTCCTTTGGGTATTGCTGGGTCGTATGGAAGCTCCATATTGAGCAGTTTGAGGAATTGCCATACAGCTTTCCATAATGGTTGGACCAGTTCGCATTCCCACCAGCAGTGTAGAAGAGTTCCTTTTTCTCCACATCCTTTCCAGCATTTGTTGCTGCCTGTATTTTTAATTCAACATCACTTATAATCAAGGAAATGCAAATCACAACCACACTGAGATACCACCTCACACCTGTGAGGATGGCACACATTAAAAATACTGGTTCAGATTTCTAATGGAATTCTGATACTCCATTAGTGAATAAAATCTCAATGTTTCCCTAGACAAAAATTAATTAACTGAAAGGAAAAGAGGAATAAGGAAGGACAAGAAAAATAAGAAGTCAAAACAGAGTTTCCATTTCCATTTCAGCCCAAGTGAATCTTGAAAAGAATCATTTAACCTTTGAGAACAATCTTCCACACTTAAAATTATAGTAATTATTTATTCAAACACTACCAAAAATTCTTCCTCCAATGGTGGCATTATAAAAATGCAAGTGGCAGTTAAATAAAGCAAAAATGGAGTATAATTTGGTAAAGCAAACTGAGCAAAATCTTGCAAATTGGCACATGTTCAGATAGGAGTTAAAACTGTAAAAAGAACAAGTGAAAATTTTGACAATTTTGCTAGGATGCCACAATCAGGTACCTCCATAAATACAAGTATTTTTGATTCTCTTCATCCTGACAAAGCTTCAAGAATTTTTCTCTAGACTGGTTTTGGTGATCTTAGAACTTAAATATGAATTTGTGGGATTACTAAACGTAGTCAATAATGCTAACAGACTTTCATTTTTGATCTGCTCTGCATCTACTTGCTTTTCTTAGAATAAGAACATCTCAAATTTCCTTTAAGAAGCAATCCTTCCTCAAATCTTACTCCATGTAGTTTAGGGGAAAGCAATACTGAATTAGTGAACTTCATCCCAGTGGTTCCAGCAATCAGCTCAGGATAGGCATTTATCTTAGGTCAGCCTAAGATGCGTTTAGCTATTAAAAAAGAAACTCTCTTTCCACCAATGTCAACAAACTCTAAGAATGTGAGTCTGTAGCTAACAAAAGCACGATGGGAAAGGATTGGGAGACAGAAGTTTTGACAAACAGTAATGTTGACAATAACTCCAACATAGAGAAAAGAAAAGAGAATCAGGGCCTCCCTTGTGGCACAACGGG
The DNA here is from genome assembly GCA_004024925.1 of Scalopus aquaticus. Classification (NCBI taxonomy): domain Eukaryota; kingdom Metazoa; phylum Chordata; class Mammalia; order Eulipotyphla; family Talpidae; genus Scalopus; species Scalopus aquaticus. The sequence goes on from PVIJ01006007.1 coordinate 73,910, forward strand.
TTAAGTCTCAGCACTATGAAGTTATCCAGAGCCACTGCAGCAGGATTTCAATACCCGGCCAGGAAGCATCCTACAGAGAGCAGCAGACCTCTCCTGCCTCACCCGCTGCTCCCCTCAGCCGTGTATTTCAGTACATCTGCCTGTTCTGTTCCCCACTCTGTCTCTGGTGAATCCTCTAACCACCCCCCCCACACACACACACACCTCTGGCCTACATCCCAGCTTTTGTATGTACAAATAAATAAATCTTTTTAAAAAAGAGAATTAAGGATTATATGACCTCTTTGAAGAGCTTAAACTCAACTGTGCTAGACGACCATTCCCTAGCTTCTCTACTACTTGAGAGAATGTGTGAGTTTGATTTCTATCCCATGCTAACAGAGTTCTCACCAATAAACTATTCTATGGCTCACTATGTCTTCCTTTGCTTATGAAAAAAATAATTATATAGTAGTCCTAGTAGTACTGTTAATAGGTATAAATGAACTAGTACACTGAAGGTTTTGATAGTGTTTACATAATACTAGGTGTTGAATAAAATTATATATAATCAATAGTTACTATATTTTCAATATTAAATTTTATACACCAAATTAGAAAAATGGTGGCTTATTAGACATACCATCAGCACTAGTGAGTACTATACATTCATGTAGCAAAATTACTTTCTATTTTAAACATTTTGAAAAGCATTCCCACAACTTAGCTAAATGTAAAACATAATAAGCATCATTAATAGAACTTTTGTTTGAGACTGAATAACTGCTTTTCACAGGAATTAAGGAGATTCCAAGATTCCATGACCCTTGAAGACTTTATAAGTGGGTCTACCCATTCTTTTCTAAGCTTAACTGCTATTGTCTTCAAGTCTAGCTCACTCCTTCTAATACTTTGCAAACACTAAGATTGGTCTACTGAATTACACAATTGTAACTTTCTATAAGCTCCTTAATGTCCTCTCTCTTTCAATCAACAAACACTCCAACGTCCCTCCATAAAACCTCAACTCCCTCATCCTGATCTCCGAGTATAACACTCACCTGGCAAACCTGACACCTGATAAAGTATTTCACCTATTTTATCCATATTATAAGTCATTGAATTGGCTACAGGAAAAACCTATGAAGAAGGTGTTGATATTACTTGCTTTATTTTTATGACATCAGCATCAAGTAAGTTCTCAACATTTCAAAGAAATCCTTTCAGATTTTTCTAGCCATTTTATCCTCCCACCATGAAAACAAAAACACTATTTCACACCTTCAGCTTTCAGTCTTCCATGATTTTTACTCCTTTTCTCACTCTCAATGAAAACCTGACTTCACTAGAAAATAGAAGCAATGACAAGCAAATTTCCCCATTCTCCTTGTTCCAGAGGTAAAAAACATACCTGCATTTTTCACACAAATATTTAGCCTCTGTCCTGTCTAAATGGATGGACTATCCCTGCTCTTATTTAAGGTTAAATCCTCTCTGCCCTGCATTTAGAGTGTTTCCTGTGTATTCAAGGAATTTTCTCCTAAAATTTCCTCTCATTCTCACTTGCATCATCAAATTTTCCTTAGTCTAATATTCCCAGCAGTACATGAATGACAGCACACAAATGCCCTGCACTGTAGCAACAGAGCAGAAAGGATAGATTCTAGAGAAGGCAACTGAGTTTAATTACTGTGTTTACTTCCTGGCTGTGTGAATGTGGGCAATACATTTAATATCTCTGTCCTTAAATTTCCAACTAAAATAGAAACAATAGCGCCTCCCTCCTCGAATTGTTATGCATATGAAATTAGTATGTGTGGAGCACACAGAAAATGTCTGGCACATTGTAGCTGACATTTAAGTGCTTATTAAAATAATCACATAAATAATCCCTGTTTTAACAATACACCCACTACCTCCAGCTATTGCCCAATGTATCTAAAGAGCCATGCTGTGTGTTTGCGTTGTTTTCACTTGCAGATTCAGTGTGGGCTCTTAACTCCCATTACTCAGGCTTCCATCGTCACCATCTCAGTAAAACCATCCTTACAAACTCAGCAGTAATTTGTCTTGATTAATTTGTAACTTTCAGCAACATTTGAATCAGATTATTTTTCCTTCTTTCCTTCTTCAATTAGCCACCAGGATATACTTTATTCACTCTTATGATTCAGTAAATATAACTTCTTAGATTTCTTAACTGAATTTTCCTAGTTCGTGTGAGCTCTAAACTTTGCGGTGCCCTAGAGCAGGTATTTCTCTCTCCTCTACCTACTCTTATTTCTTTGGTGAGCTCATCCATGCCTATGGCTTAAATACCATGATAGCCTAAGAACTTCAATACGCATATCACTTTCTGACCACTCACAGAAATCCAGGCATAAATCCAACTTAACGTGTTTTATTGAAATCTTCATTTCTTCCTAAGTTTCCCTTGTCTGCTCTTTTAACCCTTTTCTTCTTTCGGGTAAGGAGAAGCAACTCCCATGTATCCAATTTTTCAAGGCAAAAACTTGAAGTCAACCTTGAATGCAATCTGTCACTTCCTACATTCAACACTTGAACAATTACTGTTTATTCTCTCTTCAAAGTATATCCACAATCTTTTTTTCAAGATCTCCACTGCCATCAGCCTAATCCAGAGTACCGCTATTACCTGCTGAATTACCACAATCACTTCCTAACTCATCTCCCTTTTTGCATCTGTTGCAGTATGGATTCTTCAGGGAACAGGCACAGAGATGGAGTTAAGAATGAAAACAGTGCAGGCCTCCCAGGTGGCACAAGGGGTTAAGTCTTTAGTACTATGAAGCGATCAGCAGCCACTGCAGCAGGAGCTCCATCCCAAGCCAGGGAGCCCACCCATATGGCTCAGCAGACCTCTCCTGTGTCGCCAGCTGCTCCCCTCAGCAATGTATTTTAGTCAGTCTGCCTGTTCTGCTCCCCACTCTGTCTCTGGTGAATCCTCTGACCCCTTACACCCCAGCTCTTGTGTGCATAAATATATAAATCTTAAAAAAAAAAAAAAGGATGAAAGTGCATTAGGGTGTAACATCGATAAAAGGAAAAGGAAGGAAATGGGATTGAACGGAGGTTGCCGTTGGACAATGATGTTGCTCCTGTGCTTACTGCAGCACTGTTTACAATAGTCAAGATATGGAAACAACCCAAACTGATGAATGGACACAAAAGTTGTGGTATATCAACACAACGGAATATTACTCAAAAAAGACAAACTCATACCATTTGTTGCAACATGGATGGGGTTAGTGGGGATTATGCTAACCCTTGCCTTAAATTTTACACAGTCAAGTCCCCAAAAGGGAAGTTGGTGGCTTTTAAATATGCCTGTAACTTTGTAAATAGGTTAAAATTCACACATGAAGTAATTGCAGCCCCCTATGCTACAGAATTCACAAATTCTGTACCTATTCACACATATGATCTCCAGACACAATTTTCCTGTCTGTTTCTCAGGTACTTTGAAATACAGCTGAGAGAACATGTTCACCTACCAATACACCAAGTGTCAACTTTTCTTTCAATTTAGTAAGAGGCATGGCAATTTGATTAAATGGTATTTGCATGTATTCTTTTATCATTCCAAGACAAAGATATTTAAATCATGAAAAATTTTTAGTTTTTTTTCTTTCTATAAAGCTCAAAAACATTTAAATGATAAGGATAGGGATGAACTTAGGCTGTGAATCAGAGACAGGATTTGATGTCATAGAGTACAGCCTCTTTAAAGACTTCCTTTCTTTTTTTTTTAAATAGATATTTATTTTTGTTATTCATATCTTTTACATTATTGTGTGTTCCCCATAAGTTACCCACCACCTGTTCACCCGTGGAGCCATCACCATAGTCCTCCGTGCTCGCCTCTTCCCCCGTCTAGATCCCTCCCCCTCCCCTCCTTCCTTGCTGAATGTCGCTTTCTTATTTGGCTCCCCTATATTCCTGTTATAAGTGAAATTATTTGATAATTTTCTCTTTCTTTCTGGCTTATTTCACTGATCATGATCCCCTCTAGTTCCATCCATGTTGCTGCGAATTGCATGTGTTTGTCTTTTTTGAATGCTGAATAGTATTCCATTGTGTATATGTACCACATCTTCTTGATCCAGTCATCTATTTTTTGGGCATTTGGGTTGTTTCCATACCTTAGCTATTGTAAACAGTGCTGCAATAAACATGCAGGTGCATGTATCCTTTCGGATTAGTGTTTTTGTGTCTTTTGGGTATATTCCCAGTAGTGGTATTGCTGGGTCATATGGAAGTTCCATTTCTAGCAGTTTGAGGAAACGCCATAGAGCTTTCCATAGTGGTTGGATCAATTTGCATTCCCACCAGCAGTGTAGGAGAGTTCCTTTTTCTCCACATCCTCCCCAACATTTGTTGTTGCCTGTTTTATTAATGTGTGCCATTCTCACTGGCGTGAGGTGGTATCTCATTGTGGTTTTAATTTGCATTTCCCTGATTATAAGTGATGTTGAACATTTTTTCATATACCTGTTGGCCATTTGCTTTTCTTCTTTGGAGAAGTGTCTTTTTAGCTCATCTGCCCATTTTTTGACTGGATTGTTGACTTTGTTTTTGTTGAGTTGTGTGAGCTCTTGTAGATTTTTGTTATCAGTCCTTTATCGGTTGTATTGTGTGCAAAGATCTTCTCCCAATTAGTAGGGTGTCTGTTTGTTTTAATTATTGCCTCTTTTGCTGTACAGAAGCTTTTTAGTTTGATGTAGTCCCAGCTGTTTATCTTTTCTTTTACTTCCTTCGCTATGGGGGAAGTGGTTTTAAAGATTTTGCTGAGATGTATGTCATGTAGACTTTTGACTATTTTTTCTTCTATAAACTTTATGGTTTGAAGTCTTATCTCCAGGTCTTTTATCCATTTTGAGTTGGTTTTTGTGCATGGTGTGAGGTAGTGGTCTAGCTTCATTTTTTTGCATGTAGCAGTCCAGTTCTCCCAACACCATTTATTGAACAAACTAATCTTGTTCCATTGCATATTCTTTGCTCCTTTGTCGAAGATTCCATAAATATGTCCATAAATATGTGGATTTATTTCTGGGTTTTCTCTTCTGTTCCATTGGTCCATGTGTCTGTTTTTGCTCCAGTACCAAGCTGTTTTAATTATTATGGCTTTGTATTATAGTTTGAAGTCAGGGAGTGTAATCCCTCCATTCATCTTCTTTTTAGTCAGGAGAGCTTTAGCTATTCGAGGTTTTTTGTGATTCCATATGAATTCCTTCAATATCCGTTCCATTTCTTTGAAGAATGTCATTGAGATATTTATCGGAATCGTATTGAATCTGTAGATTGCTTTTGGTAGGATGGCCATTTTGATGATGTTGATTCTTCCAATCCATGAGCAGGGGATGTCTTTCCATATTTTTGTGTCTTCCTTTATTTCTTTTAACAGCTTTTTGTAGTTTTCTTTGTATAAGTCCTTTACTACCTCTTTGTTAGGTTTATTCCCAGGCATTTGATTTTTTTTGGTTTCAATTTTGAAGGGGATAATTCTTTTAATTTCTTCTTCTTCAGCCTGAGTGTTTGCATATAGAAAGGCTACTGATTTTTGTGCATTGATTTTGTATACTGCTACGTTACTGAATTGGTCTATAGTTTTGAGTAGTTTTTCTATGGAGTTTTTGGGATTCTCTACGTATATAATCATATCGTCTGCAAATAGTGACAGTTTAATTTCTTCTTTCCCTATTTGGATTCCTTGTATGTCTTTCTCCTGTCTTATTGCTCTCACTAGGACTTCAAGTGTTATATTGAAAAGCATTGGTGAGAGTGGACATCCTTGTCTTGTTCCTGATTTTAGGGGAAAGGCTTTCAGCTTCTCACCATTGAGGAATATTGGCTGTGGGTTTGTTGTATATGGCTTTTATTATGTTAAGGAATGTTTCTTCTATTCCAAGTTTTTCAAGGGCCTTTTTCATAAATGGATGTTGCACTTTGTCGAATGCTTTCTCAGCATCTATTGATATGATCATATGGCTTTTATTTTTCTTTTTGTTGATGTGATGGATTACATTAATTGATTTTCGGATGTTGAACCATCCTTGTGTCCCTGGAATGAATCCCACTTGGTCGTGGTGTATTATCAACTACTATGGGTTGACAATCACTACTTAGAAGAGACAAAAGAAATACATTGCTCCATGAAATTCCCACCTCACCTCGCCTAACCCTGACATCTCCCATCCCTCATATCAAGTCAGTATGATGAATGACACCCGGCTTTGCTATTACTAGAATTTCTATTAATCCTATGGTTTAAATTCTATGATTCTCTCAGTCCTTTCTCACCCTGTCTCTAAAAAAATTGAGATACTTTGATAATATTTAAAGGCTGAATTTTTCATGGGTATTTTCACAGTCATCTCAATAAGCCTGTCTACTATTTTCAGAGAAGTGAGACTGGAAATTACTTCCTAGAGAAAGAAGAATCCATTCAATAGGCATTATTTATAAAATTAATAAAATATAATAGGACTGAAAGAAAAGGAGACAGAAGTACCTATGTGAATGACCTTGAGAGCAGGTGAATTTGTCAGTGAAAGTTCTCAGTGCATTACAAAGCATCAACTTTCAACCTGAAATCTGTAAGAGGAAGAGGAATGGAACAGAGAACGAAATATACATATAATGTCTTTTGGGAATTATTGCATAAATACAAAGAATTTTAAAGCCTGCATCTTTCATGAAAGACATTAATACATACATTATAAAATGGTTATTTGATAGTAGGATACATTAAGAAACTGTATAGAACACAGTGGATGAATATATAGAACTTGAGTTTTTTCTACCTCTCCAGACAAATATCCAAATATTTCAATAAATATATTTTATGAATGTCAATAAATTCATAAAAAGCTCTAATTTGCCAAAATCCATGTGAATACATTTATCAAGATTCAACATGCTATTTCAGGACAACTCTTTGCAGATTAGAATTCACATGTATAAGTGATTTAGAAAATTATACATATGTGAACATTCGGAAAGAGAATAAGAATTCAAATATTTATTAAAATTAAAATGAATGAAAATTAGAAATCATAAAGCAAACATCACTTCTACTAAATGTACTTAAATGAAACAATACTTTAATGAATAGATAGATTGATGAATTAATAAGCAGCATTCAGTGACATTGCTAGAAACTAAATTCTTTTCTTACAATTTTATGTGTTTACATATGTATGCTTGTTTGTGGGGGGCGTGTGAGTGGTGAGAAAGGGAGCAAACAATAGATATATAAAATGCAGAGTTTATTGGTATCTCTAATTATATATAAATTATTACTTGGAATGTCCTAGTAAAAATGATACCCACCATATACATAGATCCATTATTTACAACATATATAGTCATCCAATTCATGAAAGCTATCATGGTTTAATAAGTGACTTTTGCATGATGACTTTTGTCTGTTTGGGACCGTTATATATAGAAATGCCCATTTTAATTTTTAAATATCTATTCAAAATGCTGTGACAAGAATACATGAAAGTTTCCACTTATATGAAAGAATATCTCAGCAAAAAAAAAAGAAGAAGAAAATATATTACTGTGTGTTTTATAGTCACATAACAACTGGAAGAATTTACATTTTTCAAATCAGTAGGCTTGCTATCAACATTTTTTTTTACATGACTATATCTTAAAAGGGTATCATAAAATTTCATACTATCTATCCAAACATTTTTCTAATTCAATATTATAGATAGCATTGACACTCTGGGTTATAAAATAAAAACATCACCAAATGAGTGGGGTTATTAATAATCAAAGAAAAAACAACTATAGACAAATTATTAAAACAACATTTTACAGTAGGAAGATCCAACAGCAACTCACCATAAAGGTATAAAAACTGTCTACAAATATTATATCCCACTCCACCAATAAATGGGCACCAATCACTATTTTAAACTTCCTGCTCCTCTTTTGTTTGCAGTGGATAAGAAAAGGCTACTGATTAATAAGAAATGCTCCTTTATAAAATTTAACTGAGACTTTAGATTGTAGTCTCAACTTACTGAATTTTTTTTTATAAAAGTGTTTTGAATATATGTAAAATAAGTATTTAAAAATTCACCATGTCAGAAGTAGCTTTTACTTTTCTTATCAAAGACTTTACAATGCACAAACAGTGCCTTTACCAAGAGAAACTATAACTAATCTGCGAGTGTGACTTTCTACATCTGATATATCCACTGGCAGTTCCTATAGAAGAAATAAACTGTGCTGTACTCAGTTATTTAGAAAACACTAATGTGAAATTTACATATACTTTACCATTTTGATAATCACACACTTTAGCTCATTCTGGTCTCCCTGGGGTCCTAGAAAGTAGATAAAGTGTATATTTTTATTCCAATGTCAGACACTCATGAACAAACCAACTCATAGCTGTCTAGATGGGGCATTCAATGAAGAGTTCAAGTAAGGAAAATAGCATTCCACTGCACATCCAGGCTCCTTCTAAATTCAAGGACTCCTATGATTGTGAATCCTGGCTTTAAAAGCATCATATACCTTAAGTTCTTTTTAAAATTTTCTAGTTTTATACTCATTCTGGTCCCCTCTACCATAAATAGTCTGAATTCCTTCTCTCCCACCTGTGCATATCCTAAAATTTTGGAAAGACAGCCCTATACAGTCAGTCCTCCTCCTTCTACCCTTATGAACTCTAAGACACTTAACAAGGCTCACAGTATTTCAGTTTCAGAGTGGTCAGTCAGCTAAGCACTATTCTAGTGCCAACATTTATGACTGTTCTAAATAAAAAGAAATTGGTTATAGAATACAAGATATTTTTACTCCTAATAGGTAAAAATAAGAAAAATAGACAATATAAATAAAATCTTCTCTAGTGAAATGTATGGTGTGATTAGTAAAAATATGATCCTCAGATTGAAATTTTGTTTCTGCCACTCCATTTGTCAATCACAACTTTTCCTTACCATTTCCTTACTATTTTATCCAACTTAAAGTACAAACCAAGACCAATATTCAAAGTAGCTCTAAATCAATGCACCTAACTGGAAATTTTTAGCAACATACAACCATCAACTGTCTGTCTCCCTCTCCCCCATCTCTATGTTGATTCGCATTATTAGAGAACGAAAGTGATATCTTGATTGTTTCTCTTTTACTATGTCACAAGAAAATTTACAAACAAATTGGAATTTTTAGGTTTCAAATATAATCTCTTTAGTATATGCAAAATGCTTTTAGAGTGTTCATGTTAGGTAGTTCCAGGAGACAGGCAGTACTTTTTAGGGTACATAGGTGGTGATGCATATGAACTGTCAATTAATATAAACCTTTCACATGTTTTTTTTTAAAGATTTATTTATTTATGCATACAAGCTGGGGTACAGGCCAGAGGCGTGGGGTGGCGAGAAGGTTCACCAGAGACAGAGTGGGGAGCGGAACAGGAAATGGACTGAAACACACTGCTGATGGGAGCAGCGGACCAGGCAGGAGAGGTCTGCCGCGCCATGTGGGAATCTCCCTCGCTGGGCGTTGAACTCGCATTGCACGCTGCTGACAGCTCCACAGCACTACACTTAACCACTACGCCACCAGGGAGGCCCCCCTTTCACATGTTTTAAGAGAAAATAAGATAGCTTTATATTTGAGAATCAAGTCAAAATTATATGGAACTTTTGGAATTGGAACAACACGCTATCAAAACCTTCCCCTGGGGGACCTCTTGATACTTGCTCAAAATTTAATAGCAATAATTTTATATATTTAGTTAATGATGATTTCTCTAAACAACAGGAAGACAGCTAATGATCAAATATTTACTAATTGCCTAGAATGACCTAAAATTCATGTCTAAACACACTGATCTAGACTATTCATTTATTAAATGTTTGCTTTGAGGGGAAAAGGGAAATTATGTTGAGATAGAGAATAAAACAAGATTTTGAATGCACTTATATTTTTATAGGAAGTTATCAATTTTTAATTTTATTTCATGCCAGGAGCAAATGTGGAAATGAAGTAGATCAACCTGAAGTCACTGGCAAAGTAAGAATGTAAGACACTAGCAATATAAAACAACCTAAGTTTTCCAGTCAGGACAGTTCATCATCTTGACAATATTGGTTGTGGTTTCAAACCTGTTTAATGGTCTGAGCAAAAACTCAAATGTACTCAGAAAACTGGATCACCTAAGTCAGAGATATCTCAAAACTATTGTCTTTTTTAGCAATGAACTTAATGCAGTATTTAAATATGTTGATTCTCAAGAGGAACACCTGAAGCTTGTGCACTATTGCAATGCAATGTCACTTAAAAAAAAAATAAAAAGCAAATAGGAAACAGTAAAAAAAAAAAAAAGATCAATAATGACATAAAAAGTGGGCCTCCCAAGTGTCGCAACGGGTTAAGTCGCAGCACAAGGAAGCTATCAGCAGCCACGGTAGCACAAGATCGATACTCGGCCAGGGAGCTTCCCACATGGCACAGCAGACCTCTCCTGCTTCGTCCGCTGCTCCCCTCAGCAGTGTGTTTCAGTCACTCTGCCTGTTCTGCTCCCCGCTCTGTCTCTGATGAATCCTCTCAACACCCTACACCTCTGGCCTACACCCCAGCTTATATGCAATAAATAAATAAATCTTTTTTAAAAAATAATGACATAAAAAGTAACCCATGCAAAGCAATTAACATCTTCCTAATCACACTTAGCTAGTATAAATTAGATAAAAAGTGACCCAAAATCTCAGTGGATTATGACAGCAAAGATTAACTTTCACTCAAACTGTATGGCTGTCAGGGTTTGTTAGGGCTCAGCTGCATGTTGTCTCTTCCTAGGACATGAGTCTTTATCTGGAATAGCAGCGATCTTTGGCAGAGAGAAACAAAACACCGGACACCTCATACAAGCCTCAAAGTTCTACCTGCAATTTACACAGATCGTTTCCACCCATATCTCATTCACTAGGAAAATCACAAGATGACTCCTGTTTCACCAGGCCTGGAGACACCAGTGAGAACAAACCCTACGGAAGGGAAAATTGGAATATAGGTATATCCTACTCAATGCCCATCGTTGTGTTGCAATGTTGTACTGAATTTTGAGTGTGAAAATAAAATCTTCCATTAGCCAAAGTACATTGCAGAGTCTATGAAGTTGATCATTACAGTTCAAAAGGTTCTCTCCAAGAAAAACATGAGCTGGAGAGCTATTCATAAACTATGCCTACATTTACTTAGTAAAAAACACACCGATTTACCCCAAAATAAAAATGTTGGTATAACTTACCATATATATCTTTTTCTTTTGTTATTTTAGGGTTAACATTTCACATTTTGTTACATTTTAGAAGTTAAAATGGAATAATCATTACATTGATTAAAAACACTTCAGCAGTTCAAATACCAGCTCTGTCACTTACTATGCAACTTTGGTCATGTTATTTAAGTTTCCCATATTTTAGTCTTCCCGTATTTCAAACAAGAATAGTAACATTATAATAGTCTTCATGGTATAAAAATTGAAATGCTTTTATACATAAAAACACTAGGATACTTTCCAGCACATGGTAAACCCCATCTAAATGCAAGCGATGGTTTAAAGTTGAAGAGAAACATCCAGTGTGACATGAAAATGACAAATTATGAAGTACAAAATATGTTCAAAGTATCATGTGACATCCTGTGTCTGAGAAACAATTCTTCCAACTGGAGAACCAAGTTCAAAATAGAGGTGAGACAACGAAAACTCTGGGACCAAGTAAAGTAGAGGTGATCACAAATACACCTGAGACCTACAATTTGTTCCTCAAGCATTTGCTCCCACAATTATTCCTTCTCATCCCTCCTCAAATCTCATCTCTCCATCTTCCCATCACTCCCACCTTCCAAAAATTTGCCCTCTAAAAGAAAACTTTAAGTATTCAATCTTCTATTGCCGTTTTAGGTATCCATTGCACTTTAATAACTCTTTTCTGTTTAACAATAGCACTGGTCAACATTGAGATTGTTATTGACTTAAAAAGGCCCCAGTCTGCAGTATTTTGGTGTGCTGAACATGAATATAACCCTGAAAATTTTTCATTAGCTCTCATTTTGAAGATATTTCTTATAATTCATTTTATGTTTCAACGTGTACATTTATCCAGTAGGATGCCACAATATCCTAAATCAGCCTAGAATGATGTCATATTGCATCGCATTGCATAATACCATCATGCACACATCATCCAGAGTTGATGGCATCATTTTCTGATGCAATGCAGTACTACTGCCATGCGGCTGCTGAAGTAAGCTGATGTCAGTAGTGCACTATAGAAAGCCCTGTCGGAAAGGTTGAGCATTGAAAATATTTCAGACTTTGTGCGAGATAGTTTAAACTACTGTTCCATAGAACTGTTATTATTGTATCCATTTAGGCACAATACTGAACAGTCATGCCTCAAAAGTGCATCAATAGCATGGACACTTTCTGCTCTATTTGTGGGGAAGTGACATTTGCCAACCAGAAGAAAAGCATCACTTCTCAAATGACGAAGGCTTATCATCTTTACTTAGGATGCAAGGTTGGTGACCAAGATAAGCCTTGGTCCCCACATGTATGCTGCGCTACATGTACAACACGGCTTTCACAGTGGTTCAATGGCAAATGATCATCAATGCCGTTTGCAGTACCCATGATGTTGAGAGAGCCAAGCAACCACAGAAAAGACTGTTACTTCTGCTTGGTTCCTCCTCTTTCCGGTAGAGTAACAAAGCAAAAGAAGTAGAGAATAGTCTACCTAAACATTCCATCTGCATTGAGACCAGTTTCACATGGGGAGGAATTTCCTATTCCAGAACCTCCAGCACAATATTCTCTTGATTCATCGGATGAGGACAAGGGTGAGTCGACCTGTTCTTCCCCTGTTCTATCAGCAGGCAGTGATCCAGATTTTCACTGTGGTAAATCATCAACCCCACACAACGTACCACAGGAAGACCTAAATGACCTGGTTCATGATTTGGACTTCTCCAAGAACAAGGCAGAATTGCTAGGATCAACAATGGAATCTTCTAGAAGATGTCACAATTACTTCCTATTGAAATCGCCATCAGCAGGTGGAGCCTTTCTTCAGAAAGGAAGGTACTCTGGTATTCTGTTTTGATATTGAGGTCTTCATGAATGCCTTAGAAATCGCTCATGACCCACAAGAATGGAGACTATTTCTAGACTCTTCGAAACTGAGTCTTAAGGCTGTGCTTTTGCACACTGGAAACAGTCTTCCATCTATTCTATTCCTGAACAGCTGTACAAGAGACAAGCGAAGAAATCTAAGAAGTAGTCTGACTTGTTTTTTTATAGGTATTAACCATAGGCCTATTACTATTGGCATGCATTCATGATGTAAACAGCAACTTATTGCAGATTCCGAAAAAAAACCTAGAGCCAAAATTAGAATTTGACTGTCATATTCATGTTGAGCACATATAAATTGATAGGAAATGACTAATTTTATTTCAGTAACATGACTTTTGTAAAAATTTGATGACCAGTGTAATTTAATTGAGATATAATTAACAAAGTATAAATCACCCATTTCAAGTATACAGTTTAATGTTCTAGATATGCAGAGAAGTGTGCAACCATCACTGCAATGCATTTTAGAGCATTTTCCATCACCCAAATAGAAATCCTATACCCATTCACAGTCACTGCCCATAATCTCCCAAAGCTCCTCAGCTTTAGGCAACCCTCAATATATCTTCTGTTTCTGTGGATGAAGGTGTTTCCACAGGCTCATCAGCACACTCAAGTAAACAAGGTAGCAAAATCAGTGATCTTGAAGCTAGGTCAACAAAATTGATTCCAACTGAACCCCAAAGAAATGAAACAGTTTGTGGGAACAAAGGGTTTACTTTAAAAATTCTTCTTGAGGTTTTAACAATTAACTCTAACACATGCAATTTAAGAATCATGAAAACTGTACTGTTTGTCTAACCCTATTCCTAATGTCTTAGTCCTCAGTTTACTTAGTTCTTCAAAACTTGTAACATTCTTGACCAAAGATTCCTCATTGAAATGTCCTTTTAATCCATGGTATACCTAAGTTGCCTCAGTAAATTTTCTGTCTTCCATCTACCTATTAGTCCCTCACAAAATCTCTGTATTTAATGAGAATAAAAATGACAGTATATACATTGTCAAGGCAGCAACCAATTAAAAATGTAAATTATATTAAATATTCATAGCAGTAACCAATTAAAATATAAATTATATTAAATATTCATGGCAGTAACCCGTTAAAAATATAAATTATATTAAATATTCAATTTAAGAGTGAAAATATAAAGTCTAATTGATGGATGAGATGTATCACTAAACAAGTAGAAATATTTCTTGGATGAAAAGATCTGTAATAAATAGCCTATTCACTCCCAAAATATTACAACTTAATACTCTATCAATTATAAACCTAAACTATACATTTTACTTGCTTGCTTTTAGAACTATAAAATTATTCAATTTAACACCAAACAATAAATTCAGCAAAAATGACATAGGACATTTAACAACTAAAAGAAAAGGAAGGATGAAAGGGATAGTTTTATGTAAAGTACAATGTGCTCCAAAGTCACTGAAATAAAAAGTTTGGTGACAGATTTTAAAAAACAATTTGGTACTGTCACAGGAAAAGAATAAGAGAAAAGAAATTAGCTAGCCTGCTAAGTCATACTTAATTCTAGTTTATTTTCTCTACAGAGAATTATTTTTTCCTTCTGTATCCAAAGCTTAATTTTTGATAGAATAAGATATGATCATGGATTAAGAGGAAATTTAGGATAAACATCCAATGTACCATCATTTGGTCCCAAATTTTCAAAAGGCGATTTTCCTTTAAGTGTGGTAACATTATGATTCTCTCCATTAGGTATCACTATGATAACGTACCCACCACCAAATACCCCTAGTCCACCACCATAGTCCACTGTGTTCCTTCTGTTTTTGCTCCTACCCCTCCCATGTCTCCTGTCCCACTCTGGATGCTTCACATCTTTAGTTTTCAGTGGCTAGCTTTAAAGAATGTCTTTTCTCTGGTCCCTAGTTTGGTTTCTCTAGATACCACTTATTATTGATAGTTTTACTTCCTGATGAGAACTTGTGCAAAGTTACGTTGTTACGCGAACATGTAGTTTATGATAAAGACTGAATCATGATTCCAGTTTGAGTCACCAATGACCTGTTAGAAACAACTAATAGCCTATTAGTGACACTAAGAAATACAAAGGAAGATCTCGAACCTCTTACACTGCAGAAAGCCTTGGAAATAAAAAAATTCTTATCAGAAGACCACTGTACCAAATAACAAGCTTCAGAAATCCCATTATGCTTTGTGAGCAATGACCCCTGGCTACGAGTCAGCCATAGCTCCTGAGTTCAGATAATCATGCCTCCTGCAGAGAGAGGTGCTAACAATAAGTGAGACAATTTGATAATCACCAACACCTTCCTAGAAATAACCAATGTTAAATATGTTGATTTGCTTTCAGCTTCATGATTAATGTCTAAAAGAATTTAACATTTCTAAAATTTTATGCTTCTTATAAACCACTTAGGTTATGTTCTTTCCAATTTCCTTAGTACACCAAACTCCAACTCTGATACAGCTTGAGTTTTCCTTGGCGCATAATTTTCATTAATTTTATAGCAAACAGATTTTGCATGACAGTCTCTTAACCACCAATTTTTTTGTCTGAAAATATATTTCAGCTGAGCAAAATAACAATGAGCAAAAATAACAATGCCCAAAACTTGTTTACTCAGCAGTAAAACTTCAGAAGTATTAATAGCCTACCAACTAATGTATAAACCTGTTAGGTTTTGCTTTTGGAGTCTGCTATCGCAGCTTCTAGTTATTACGCTCTCAAGAATCTGGCAAAGCATTGTGCTATGTGATCATGATTCATCTTCTTCAGTGTGAAGTTAGTGACAAGATAAAAAATACGAGCTTGAAAAAGAAGCTGAATTTTCAGTGAAAAGTTTAGCCTTGTTAAGCATGCAATTGGCATCATTTCAGATAAAGAACAGAACAATTTGCTTCTTTGCATAAATAATTTAAGAATCAGCCACTATGGTAGTAGCCACAGAGAATGTAAATTGCTCTATCTGCAGATTTAGAGTTCTCTGGCTTCAATAATAGACTTGCACAATACAGATCACTTCCAGGCAACACTTAGGAGATAAAGTTTCCAAATCAAGTATCTCTTGTTTATTTCAAAGAGTGGTTTTCAACACTTGGTCTAAATGTTACACCATAAGCTCAATATTATATAAAAAGCTGGAATGGCAGCAAAGTTAAAGGGTCATTGATGAGTTAATAAACCTAAAATCAGATCTACATAGTTTCTATAAATCTATGGTTTATGTGAATATTCTTCCTGATGAGTTGTTCTGGCTTTTTCTTTTAAACAAGGAAGGGTGAAAAATAGTCCTTTAGAAACAATAAGTTCTTTAAAGGGATAGAACAAGAAATCAAGGTGAACAAGATTTATTGACTAGTCGATAAAATTTAATTGTACACATCTTAGCACAAAAGGAAGGGTAATAATTTCCTTGAGTGTATGGAGTATTTTTTTCCTTTATTACTTTCTGTACCTGTCACTCTGGTAAGAAATAAATTTCTAAAGTGATAAATTTCTTGTAATTCTTATGTACACATAACCCTCTTACATAAGATAAAGGGTATTCTTGGTTTGGTTTAGACAATCAAATAAAAACCCTGCAGATTTACAACCAACTACTACGCCCCAAGAATGAGGAGCAGTTATCTCATATGGCAGCGGAGTTAATGACTAAATATCAACTTGAGGAACACAGTATGTTAGGAACCCCCTAAATATTTTTTTATTATTATTAAATCACACAAAATATAGTAAATTCTCAAGTATCCAATAGTCAACTTAGGAAGTAAAATACTAAAAATATAACTGTAGTAACTATGATCTTCATCAACCAATATCCCTCTTGCTTGGGTGATGTTATCTGCTAACTTGCATTTGGTCTTTACTGGTCTTAAGTATTTTTAGTATTATTAGATCTGTGTGT
The DNA here is from genome assembly GCA_004024925.1 of Scalopus aquaticus. Lineage (NCBI taxonomy): Eukaryota > Metazoa > Chordata > Mammalia > Eulipotyphla > Talpidae > Scalopus > Scalopus aquaticus. Next base: position 90,987 of record PVIJ01006007.1, read on the forward strand.
ATATATAAATATAGCTGGTAAGTTTTGTGTATTTTTAAATCTAAGAGATATTGAATCATAATACCTGCATACATTTACAGCTTCTTTTTCCACACAGCATTTGTTTGGCAGATACACACTGATAAACATATATACCTCTAGTTATTTTCAGTTATATATATGTATATATGTTTAGTGTATACATCACAATAGATCTTCATTCTCTTCATAAAATAAATTTAGACTATATTAGTCTCCCTCATCTATCTACCTACCTACCTACCTAAGTGACATTCTTGTACATTTCTCCTTGATCTCACACAAAGATGCAATCTGTAAATTTTCCATACATTTTTTTAATTTATTGTGTTTTTTTTTCTTGCTAAAAATATATTAGAAATACTTGGTTGAAGAGTATAAACATCTTTAGCTATTAAAAATATTGTCAAATTGCTTGCCAATTGGATTTAACAATTTATACACTTCTGTAGGTAGTGTACAATAATTTATATTTCTCTATATCTACATTAAACTTGTCACCTTCTAAGTTTTCACCAATCAAATGTGTGTGAAATAAGTCAAATAGTTTTCCTTTACACCTTATTATTGAAGAGGTTGAGCTTCTTTCAAAAATGTATATTTCCTTTAGTTCCTTATTGATGAAATTCTTGTTTGTTTTTATCAGAACCTACCAGTTGACACCCAGTAGCTGTTTTATTTAGCAATAGAGCTCGCTATTTGTCATTAGGCACATGACTATCCAAATAAAGATTTATTTTCAAGTCTTGATGGAAGTTTGGTGTGTTCATGTGTCACATTCTGGTCAATGATATAAGCAGCAATGCAGTATATGATTTCTAGCAAATGCTCATGAAGTAGGGGGTCTTGTCTCTCTCTTCTCTTCCATTTCCTGTGGGGTAGAAAATGATCCATGACCATCTTGGACACAAGAAAGTCCCATGTGGAGAATGGCAGAGTGACCTGATAAAAAGACTAAAGACTTCTAATGACAGTGGAAATACCAACCAGCCTTACTGATGTCCTTCATTTATTAACTTGCAGCTCCTTTATGTGAAAAAAAAAAATCTGTTTACTATTTAAGACTTTCTTGTTTTGTTTTTTGTAAGCAAAAATAATCCTACCTGACAACATTTTTGCCTATTTTTCAAGTCATCTTCAAATTGTTGTCATTTCCTTACTTCTATCAGTATTGCACGTTTGATCTACAATATTCTGTATTGTCTATTCTACACCAACCTTTGTTGGCTATATATGTATTAGAAAAATCTTCTTGTTTTTGTTTATATACTTATATTTTCATGAAATAATCATTTTAACTTTATCAATTTATTAGTCTTTTCCTTTGTTTTTGTTTAAGAAATTCACCTCGCTTCTAGTACCATAAATACTTTCTTTTTATCTAAAAAAAGTTAGATAGCCTTTTAGCTGATTGAGAATTTTAACCTATGTAATTTTACTTTTGTTTTGGAATGAGCATCTTCCATATGAAAAGACAAATGTCCCCAATTATTTATTGAAAAATACTTATTTTTCTACTTACAAATTATTATAAGTTTTCTTAAGCTTATTAGTGGTGGTTCTATAGCCAAGACTCTGAAAATTCTGGTTTTCATGCAGATGAGCATTTTCATGAGTTAAGCTTAATAAACTCCCATTCTCATCTTCTTATTCTAGAATTCTACAAGATGATTAAGCATATCTAAAGCACTAAAATCAGGCACATCTGGATTTGAGTCCAAACTCTAAAATTAACTTATTCATGTTAAGAAAAACTAATTCTAATTCTCTGAGCCTCAGAGCTCTTGTCCAAAAGTTGGAATAATTACAATTTCAAAACATATATAGTAACTAAGTGAGCTAATGTATGCTAAGTACTTCATAGTGAATATTGCACAGAATACTTACTAATCAGTTATTGTCATTATTTTGGTGCTATCATTTTTATTCATTTGGAGAAAATTAAGCAGAGACAGAGTTCTACCCTTCTGTCTATCCCCATAGATATGTAATCCCTGTTCTTTTCTTTGACTGTAACAGATCCTTCTCCCAGTCTATATTTTAAGTTTTAACAAAAAGAGAAAGAATTACAAATTATTTGAAAAGAAATAAAAAGAGATAAATCAATAACATGTTAAGCATAACAATAATAATCACTGGGAAGCTACCCTTACGAGAAGTTTATAGACATTGCACCATTTAATATTTACAACACTCAGGGACTTCCCTGGTGGTGCAAGGGGTTAAATTTCAGCACAATGAAGCTATGAACAGGCACTGCCACAGGAGTTCAATCCATAACCAGGGAGCTAATCCACATGGCACAGCAGACCGCTCCTGTCTCACCCACTGCTCCACTCATCAGTGTATTTCAGTCAATCTGCCTGTTCTGCTCCCACTCTTTCTCTGGTGAATTCTCTTACTCCCCTTCCACCCCCCCAAACACACCGCTGGCCACCACCCCAGCTCTTGCATGCATAAATAAATATTTTTTTTAAAAAAATTGCAACACTCTATAAGGTAAGTACCACCCCATAAAAATACATTTCCGCAAAGTTTCAGGAAGAAAATAGGAGAGAGAACTAAAACATAAGAATTTTTTGGAGACCAAAATCCTTGTTCTTATTTCATGTACAATAGTTAGAGTAGGTATGATCGAGCTTCAAAAAGCCATTTTTACTCTCTCTCAATATTGAAAAATAATATTAAAGGGGAAATACACTCCATTCTTTATATTCTCTGATGTCCTTTTCAACCATTGGATTTGGTTCAATTGCACCATAAGTTCAGGTAGAAAAATAGTCAATTCCGACACTAGGTCTCCCTGAGTACTTTGTAATTAATTCATTGACATTTGTGTCAGGCAAAATGTGAGTGAAAGTACAAAAAAGGGCAGCAAACATAATCGGGCTTTTGCATTTAGAATCTTTTCACTGTAAAGGAAATGAAAAATATAGCTCAATCCATCACAAGTACATCATACACGAAATTAAATAACAATGTCATGAATAGCAAGTTACTAACCCTCCCTGACTGTTTTCTCAAAAGCAAAATAAAGATTTGGCTGGATAGTTTCTAGAATCTAGGATAGACCTAGGATTCTAGAATTCAAGAGAAAAAAGAAAAAACATTTTCAAGCTTTGTTAAAGGCAACCTTCCTAGTGAAGCTCATGAAAAACTAAAACACTTAAGTTTTTCATGCTTTTGGTGAAGTGAAATAAGACATTTTGGTGGTTAATAATTACATATTTCACTTAAAGGAGCAAAAACATAGGCTTTTGCATCTCCCCTCCTATAAACACACTCATAGATGGGGTTCATCATTTCTTCCCTCCCTTGGAGCCTGTTGTACTCTATCAGAGTGGAGAAATAAATACCACAATAATATGAACTGCTAAGCTCCCCTTTTTATTATGTTTTCAGTCATCACAGTCCTACTGGTTTTGATGTTGTCATTTCCAGAATAAAAAGTATAACATCCATCTATATACTTAAGAAGAGTTTCCTTTTTCTCTATTGATATGCCACAAATTACGATAATGAGATTTCTCAGCTAACAAAAGGCCATTGCAGACTCAGCGGTGATTTCAGAGGAGGAGCGAGCGAGAGCTTTGTGCAGGGTGTGCTATCCAAGAGCTGCAGCGTCACCTACTGCAGGGCGCCTTCTTCCTCGCATTTCCTGTCTCTAGGTGCCACTAAGGAGTTAATAGTGGTTATGACTGGTCCCCTTCAAGCAAGGTTAGGAGGTTGACTAGGAAACACTAAATTAATTACCAAACTTCTTCTGATGATTGAGGCTCAGGTTTACTCTTAGAAATAAAATTATACAAACTGGCACATGCCCCTGGCCCAGCTCTGCAATGTCACATGCTGCCCCCTCCCAGCAGGGCCGCTCCTGGTCCAGGGTACAGTCCTCACCATAGTCGCTAGAGCCTGGGCTACACCCAGTCCAGTTCCATTAGCAAGAACAATAGGTTGCTTCCATACCTTTGCTATTGTGAACAGTGCTGCAATGAACATACGGGTGCATGTATCCTTTCGGATTAGTGTTTTTGGGTAAATTCCCAAAAGTGGGATTGCTGGGTCATATGGAAGCTCCATGTTTAGCAGTTTGAGGAATCGCCATACAGCTTTCCATAGTGGTTGGACCAGTTCACATTCCCACCAGCAGTGTAGAAGAGTTCCTTTTTCTCCACATCCTTTCCAGCATTTGTTGTTGCCTGTATTTTTAATGTGCGCCATCCTCTGAGGTGTGAGGTGGTATCTCATAGTGGTTTTGATTTGCATTTCCTTGATTATAAGTGATGTTGAGCATTTTTTCATGTATCTGGTAGCCATTTGCTTTTCTTCTTTGGAGAAGTGCCTTTTGAGCTCTTCTGCCCATTTTTTGACTGGGTTATTGGCTTTGTTTTTGTTGAGTTGTGTGAGTTCCTTGTAAATTTTTGTTATCAGTCCTTTATCAGATGTATTGTGTGCAAAAATCTTTCCCCAGTTGGTAGGGTGTCTGTTAGTTTTGGTTAATGTCTCTTTTGCTGTACAGAAGCTTTTTATTTTGATGTAATCCCATCTGTTTACCTTGTCTTTCACTTCCTTCTCTTTGAGGGATGTGTCTTTCAAGATTTTGCTGAGATGTATGTCTTGTAGAGTTTCCAAAAATAGATGATTGGATCAAGAAGATTTGGTACATATACACAATGGAATACTATTCAGCATTAAAGAAGATAAACACATGCAACAACATGGATGGAATTTGCAGCAACATGGATGGAATTAGAGGGGATCATACTCAGTGAAATAAGACAGAAAGAAAAGGAAAAATATCGAATGGTTTCACTTATAACAGGACTATAAGGAAACCAAATAGGAAAGAGACACTCAGCAGGTGGGGTGGGGAGGGGAGGATAAGGGCACAAAATGGAATAGAAAAGAACACAATGACCATGGAGATGGATCACGGGTGAATTGGTGGTGGGCTACCCAAGGGGAATACAAAATGTAAAAGACATAAATAACAATAAAAATATATATTTAAAAAAGTTTTTATTTGAAGAATTAAAAAAAAAAGAATAGGATCACCCATTTAGCCTAATTTTATAAAGTGAATGTCTACACATAAAATCAACCACACTGTATGAAAACCAGGCCATATAAACTGATTTTAGTTAGTGATTTGACTAGAATTCAATTAAACTGACATTCTAGCTCCTTCTATTTGGCTCCTACATACCAAAGGAAACAATCTCTGGACAGGTGAAGCTGAGAGAAGGGAGGGCAGGTAATGAAGGAGCCAAACCTCTTATTAAAGTTTACCTGCTATATAGTCAAGGATCTCCAGAGAAAGGGAACCAATAGAATATGGCAGGGGTGGGGGGTGGGGGTGGTGAGGAGAGAGATTTTAAGAAACTGACAAAATTCATGAAGGCTTCAATTACAAAATCCACAAGGTGGGCTCACAGGATGGAGACTCAGACAGGAGCTAGTGTTGAGGTTCATATCCAAAGGCTGTCTGCTTACACAGAGGTGTAGACAGGCCAGAAATAAATATGTTCAAGAAAACAAATATGTACTACTATTAAGTTTCTGCCTTCTGAAATGAAACCAGTAAGAAATACCTTAATCCAATTGCAACTACTATAAGGATTTAAATCTCCTTAGATTTATTGAGCCACTATGTCCTTTGCTGTCCATTTATTTCCTTCAAAAAGTGCTCCTGCTCCCTGTCTTCCTTAGTCACCTAAACCCTAGCCATCCTTTTTTTTTTTTTTTTTCCCATTTTTTTTTATTGTTATTTGTGTCTTTTACATTTTGTATTCCCCTTGGGCAGCCCACCACCAATTCACCCGTGATCCATCTCCATGGTCCCCTGTATTCTCCTCTCTTCCATTTTGTGCCCTTATCCTCCCCTCCCCACTCCCCCACCGCTGAGTGTCTCTCTCCCACCCCGCCTCCCTATAGTCCTGTTATAAGTGAA